>JAVKLA010000027.1:8251294-8279741 GCA_034782735.1 Sagittarius serpentarius
AGGTGATCCTTCCCCTCTATTCAGCACTGGTGAGGCCACATCTGGAGTACTGTGTCCAGTTCTGGGCTCTCCCAGTAAAGGCGAGATGTGAACATACTGGAGCGAGTGAACATAGTGGAGTGAATTCAGCAAAGGGCTATGATGATAACCGGAGCCTCCATCATATATGGGAAAGCTGAGAAAGCTGGGACTGCTCAGTCTGGAGAAGAGAAGGCTCAGGGGGATCTTACCAGTGTGTTTGTAAATACCTGATTTGGGGGCAGGGGTGGGGCATGTCAACAAAACAGAGCAACACTCTTATTGGTGCCCGGTGGTAGGCAGAGGGCATGAGTTGAAATACAGGAAATTGCAGTTAAACATAAGAACTTTTTTACTGTTTGGGTGGTCAGGTCCTGGCACAGATTGCCCAGAGAGGCTGTATGGAGTCTCCATCCTTGGAGATACTCAAAATCTGACTGGACACGGCCTTTAGCAACCTGTTCTGGTTGACTCCAGTTTGAGCCCATGGTTGGACTAGATAATCTCCAGATCGTCTGACCTTGATTCAGTCATTCTGAGAATGTAGGTGAGGAAGAGGCAATATCTTAAATGGTCAGGAGAGTGGTAACATAAAGTCTTGTGATACTGCAACCACGTTTTATAAACCAGTTTGCTTTACAATAACTGCTCTACTGCTAGCTGTTAGAGATGCATTAGAAATCTATTCTTAAACTTGGCACTTATAAAAGGGGGAGATGCTGACTTCAGACATTAGAGCAGGACTTTCAAAAGTGTCAAGCCTTAGTTTTTTTAAAAAATGCTTAAGCATTTTCCTTGTTGATTAACACTTGTGTTAGGAATGTTAAAGATACGTACCTGCAAAAATAGGGTCTAGATGACTTAAATGTGTTCCATTGACTTCTACATGACTTACTCATACTGGGAAATAAACTAACTAAAGTATTCAGGCTGTTTTGAAAAGCTTTTCAAGGGAAAATGTAAAATTTCCAGGTTTTGGAATTACCATGTTTCCGCATATCTAATGCTGTCATTAAAAATTATATGTAGGTATCTACAGGGCAGTCCCAATTCGAGTTAATCCAAGGGTCAGCAATGTAAAATCTGTCTATAAGACACACATTGATGTCATACACTACCGCAAGACGGATGCAAAACGCCTGCATGGTGTTGATGAGGAAACGGAGCAAAAAATGTTTACAGAGGAACGTGTGGAAATTTTAAAAGAGCTTTCTAAAAAGACAGACATATATGAGAGACTTTCTTCAGCATTGGCCCCAAGTATCTATGAGCATGAAGATATCAAAAAGGTGAATGAAAATTCTGTATTTCTCTTCTAAGGAATATATTTATATGCAAGTACCTTTGTAATTATTGTTTTGAGGCTTCGAAATTCAAAAAACTATCTTAAGCAGTCTTAAAACTCTGTGGTCTTGTCAGGATGGAATTGGTTATAAGTGTATCATAATTCTTTTCATGTTACTACGGAGTGTTAATTAGAAGGAAGATACTGAAAAGGTAGGAAAGAGCAGAACTGGGAAAACTTAATTGCAGTATGCATCTTGGACGTTTCTTCAATGTTCAGATTACTGGTGATCAAAGGAAAAAAAAAGTAGCTATAACATAGTGAGCGATTGCTGAAAAGAGCCATCCACAAGAGAACAGTAGCTTTAAAATGACATGTGGTTGACCCTGACTTACAGGATATTAAAACAATTACTTAGGTTTATCCAAGAATGGGCTGTTCCAAATGTTCAACTGAGGTATTACAACTTTATTGCAAAAACTAGTCAGTAGTGGGTCTCAAGGCAATGTCAGACACCAAACAATCCTCTTCAAGTATCTTCCTTTGTTTTTTCTTTATAGTTTTACACATTATCATAGTTCACAGGTTTCTGAAATGGCTAGAAGTTGAATTCAAAACCATACAGTGATTTCCTGCTGAAATGGAAATAGAGTAACAACAAATCCATTTGTCATTACTTTCTCACCACACTAATAAGGCACATCAGACTGTAGTGGGTGGAGTTGAGGAAAGCTAGGGACCCTTCATCAAGGGAGATCTTCAGGTTCTGACCAAAATGTGTTCACAACAACATACAAAATTTCTGTCTTTAATACTTGAAACTGCTTGAAACCCACATGCATTGGAGCACCAATACTCTATGTTGGGGACCTCAAGGAAAATAAAACAGGGAAGGTCATATTTTTTGTAACTACTGAACAGGCTTTACTGACCTCCGCAAGTTGCTCTAAGTGAATGAGCAGAACTAACACAAATAGCTCACTCCATGCCTCTGCAAGGCTTGTGTGCTGTAAGAAATTGTGCAGAGGCTTTACGTGAAGTAGTGTACAGTTTTCCTTGCTGTTTCCAGCTGTCATTGTCCCTGACTATCACTTTATCATTTTTTTCATTGACTTTCTAGCATATATATGCTGCTAGAAGAAAAAAAAAATACAAAAAGAAAACTGGGAAATGGTGAATTTTTCATCTAGTAAATTTGAAAAGAAAAAAAATCCTCCCTGATAATTCTAGATTACTGATGAAATTATAAGCATATGTTTGTCCTAATAATTCCAGTACTTTCAAAATACTGGAAGTTAGTTGCTTTTATTTCTTTACTAACACTGCAAGCATACACTTTCTTAAGGAAATATAAAGGAGGAAGTATTAGTAAATTCCAATGAAATAAAAGACCTTAAACTTCATCTTTATGGGCAAATAAAGAACATTTATTTAAGTAATGTTGTGTATGCAGTAAAACAGTTTTCCTGAGAAGAAAATGATGGTTTATTAGTCTTGACTAAAAAGCTGATAAAAATGGCACTTTTCTAATGATACAAAAGAGGTAATAGTACTTTGGTCCTAGATTAAACATAGCTTTAGGGAAAACAACAGTCTATTCTGGCTTTCCTATTGTCAGCAGAAATTGCTATCAAAATTTTGATTACGTAAGCTTTGGGATAGATTTGGAACGAATGTAATTTCAAACTTTAATTAGAAGCTGAGTTCGTAGGACCTAGTAGTTTAACTATATGTTTGTAATTAACTGGAATTGAGGATATCTATGAAGAATGAACCCTTTTAAAGACTTCTAAAAACAGTTTCAAGTGTTTTCTTTCACGTCTGAGTTGTTACTTTTAGCAGTGTTTCAGTTTATTAGATGTTTCAGTTCAACAGTTGGATTTGCTCTGTTGGCTATACAAGAGGTGATGTTTTGATTTTTAAAGAGAGTATTTTTATAGGGTATTCTGCTTCAGCTTTTTGGGGGATCAAGAAAGGATTTTACTCGCACAGGAAGAGGCAATTTTCGCGCAGAGATCAACATTCTTCTCTGTGGTGATCCTGGTACTAGTAAATCACAGCTGCTCCAGTATGTGTATAACCTGGTTCCTCGAGGCCAGTATACATCTGGCAAAGGCTCAAGTGCAGTTGGTCTTACTGCGTATGTGATGAAGGATCCAGAAACACGGCAACTGGTTCTTCAAACTGGTGCTCTAGTACTTAGTGACAATGGCATTTGCTGCATTGACGAGTTTGATAAAATGAATGAAAGCACAAGGTCAGTACTACATGAAGTAATGGAACAACAGACTCTCTCCATCGCAAAGGTAAGCGTCTGTTTAATTCCAGGTTCTTTCCACTAAGCATGGTATATGCTAGGCAGCTGAAACTGAAAAGTTACCAGAACAACAAAGGATTATACTTTTCTGTTGTCAGTGGATCAATTCTAGATTATGTAACAACTCATTTACAAAAGAATACAGCTTTTATAGCAAACTGTAGTATTTCCAGATGCTTTTGTTCTTGCTTTACTCTAAAAGCATTTTGCAATGAAGGTTTTTTTACTACAGAACCTATTTAATAACATTGGTAATCTCATGAAGTTGGGGGAAAAAAGTTTTCATGGCACAGAGTTGCACCTGGTTTCAGAAATGTTTTTCATTTTGACAGGCTGGAATTATTTGCCAACTGAACGCTCGTACATCTATCCTAGCAGCAGCTAACCCTATAGAATCACAGTGGAATCCAAAAAAGACTACTATTGAAAATATACAGCTTCCTCATACACTGCTGTCAAGGTACTGAACTCACGCTTGCATGTCTCATAAAAATGAGATGTTACACTTCCTCTTGTGAAAATGGTTAAATATAGTAGAACAGAACAATTGTGTTCTTCATGGCATAATGGAAAACTTTTATAGTACTTATTTTAAATGCTGTTTTTACAGCTTCTATGTGAGCAGAGAACTGCCTTTTAGTATTTCGACATTGACCTTGAACAGAAGATGTGATGAGATCTGTTGGATCTCTTTATTTACTTCTATGTTGTTTTTCTGTTGTTTCATAATCATCTCCTAGAAAAGAGTTGTTCTGGAACTTACAGTATTGATAACATCAACAAAAACGCAAGGTGTTTTTCTTAGCTCCGTAAAACTTTTGAAGTGAAACACTGATGATCAGGTAACTTGCAGTGGAGGTGGTAGAATCTGAAGATCTGTGCCTGCTTCATGTTCTGTAAAATTCAGTCGGGGAGGTGGCAGTGCTAGCCCTTTGGGTGATAGTTTAATTTTCTGTCAGCAGACACTAACTGTTGCTCTAACAACTATGTGCTGTAGTTACATCTTGTGAGAAATTCCCACACTACCTGGAAATTTGAAGTACACTGATTGTATACTGGATATTCTGAGAACGCTTACGGCTTAGATTTCAATGAAGAGCTGCTTAATTTAGCCACTTAATGACAAATGCTACCTTAGTACAGGTGTACTGGATGAAACTAGGCTTGAGCAGCATCTCAGTTCCACCATTTATTGGATTTAAGCTTATGAAAATGCATGATTGGCTGGCTAAAATATATTATTCATGTCTGCCTATAGTTGAGCATAGTTGAATATATTGTTTGTAAAATTATAAACCATTTTCTTCAGGATTAAACTGCAAGTACTTTTTTTATTTAGACATATATCTACTTTATGGTTTTTATATGCCTAAAATAACTATACAGGTATGTGCCCTGTTTGCTGTTGCCTTTCAGGGCAGTTTCTTTAGCAGCAAGTTTGTTCTGTGTATTTGGTATGTGTGGGGGGGGTTTTGTTTGGGGTGGGGGTTTCCTGTTTGTTTTTTAAGAAAAAACCTGTGAGCCTTGAACATGAGACTGGAATTTTGCAGAATGTGTCTCACTTTCAAAGTTTCATGTCCATAGGATGAAAGCAAATCCACTGTGCTGTTCTGTACTTTCAAAAATTCTAGAAAAATAGTATTTTCAGTTTAATAGAGCAACTCCTACTTAGAGTAGGAATTAATAGTGAAGTAACTCCTATCTGTACTTAAGTCAAAACCCCTAAAACAAAGTACTTCAAATGGCAAGAAAGTATACACACTAATACTGGATTCTTAACCCTTTCAGATTTGACTTGATCTTTTTAATGTTGGATCCACGTGATGAAGCCTATGACAGACGTCTTGCTCGCCATTTGGTTTCACTGTACTACCAAAGTGAAGAAAAGATGGAGGAGGAATACATGGATATGGCAGTATTGAGGGATTATATTGCATATGCTCGTAGTTATGTAAATCCCAGGTTGAGTGAAGAAGCAAGCCAAGCCCTTATTGAGGTAAAGGAGTTGCTATTAATAATGTTCCGAGTCCTTACTGACTTACAAAAAATGGCAAAATCCCCTTGTATGTATGCTTCCTATATATATATATATATATATATAATTTTTCTGTAAGACTCTTCAAACAGTTCTAAAAATCACCAGGATTTATGAAGGAAAGAGGGATCAGTATAAAAGTCATTCTGCACTTTGATCGTTACCTTTCAGATGTGTTGGTTTTGGTTCTTTCACATTAATAAAAGCATAAAATTCTGCTGAAATGAAATGCGTCAGTACAGACACAAGCACTATTATGTAAGACTAGTCCTAAGTTTTTGAAGTGATTTAAAATTTGACTTGTTATCATGGCTTAATTGCTTTATAAGGGAAATGTGTATATGTGATGTGGTTATCCTTCGTTGCAGAAGAATCGTGAAGGTATATGAGCAGAAATAGCGTTTGGAACAGCTTGCCTGAAATAAGAAGTGGCAGATGAAGGAGACTCTGAAAATAATAGAAATAACAGGATTTACTGAAATAGTTGATGACTCTTCTTTTCAGGCATATGTGGACATGAGGAAGATTGGTAGTGGCAGGGGAATGGTTTCTGCATATCCTCGACAACTTGAGTCTCTGATCCGACTGGCAGAAGCACATGCTAAAGTACGCTTTTCTGAGAAAGTTGAAACAATTGATGTCGAAGAAGCAAAACGCCTGCATCGGGAAGCACTGAAACAGTCTGCTACTGATCCAAGGACCGGAATTGTGGACATATCCATTCTCACTACAGGCTTGTGTTTTTATAGTGATGAGGCTGGGATGCTATTGGGCTTTTGTAATTTTTAAATGTAACTTAACCTGTCCTCCTTAGTTTATTTCTAAAAGATGTTTTCTTCCTTTTATTAAGGAATGAGCGCAACAGCTCGTAAGCGGAAAGAGGAGTTGGCTCAAGCCTTAAGGAAGCTTATCCAGTCAAAGGGTAAAACACCAGCCTTGAAATACCAACAGCTTTTTGATGATCTCCGAGCACAGTCTGATACAGTAAGTTTCCTGCTTTTTTTCTACATTTTCATTATTTTTGAAAGTATGTTGTTTTTCCAAATGGACATTATCTTGTTCTCAAATCACATTATGGAGGGAAAGGGAGACACTAACTCTTTCAGCTGATGTGACCAGAAAGCCAATTCTACAGATAAATGAGCTGAATCTTTGCTGTACCTTAGTTTATTCCAGCTTCTGAAATAGCAAACTCAGCTTCAGGGTTCCAGGCCAGATTTCAAATTGCAAAAAGAACATAGTAAAGCTTAAAAAACCTGATAAGGAAATTGGCAGCAAGTAAGGCATTTTTACAGTCTTTAAAGTATTCCCCTCCCCGCCTCCGTCCATCTTTACCTGATTTACTACTTTTCTTTAAGGCTGTCACTAAGGAAATGTTTGAAGAAGCGCTTCGTGCCTTAGCCGACGATGACTTCCTGACTGTGACTGGGAAGACTGTTAGACTGCTGTAAGTTAGCCTTTCCTTGCAAGCCAGCTGTCACAGCTTTACTTCACCTTGCCTTACTTAAGATAGTGTCAGCCTGCAAGCTCTTTTTGATATGGGACTATCATTTGCTATGGCAAGCATAGCTTTTCCTTGCAAATCAGCTGTTACAGCTTTACTTTGACTTACTGTATTGCCAGTCTGCAAGATTTTCAAGATTTGCTGTGACAAGTGTAGTGACAATTAAGTGGCACTTCTGTCAGCACAAGAGATTACGAAGGACCTAAAAAATCCTTAGCTGAATAATGCTATTTACATTATAGCTAAATGTAACTACTAATACGTCAAGTGCCACATATGTTCAGGAGGTTTTGTAGAACATGCTAACAATGTTGTATGTATTTCAAATTGAACTGTAAAAATTCATCTTAAATGATTTTTGAGTAGATGCAATTTGACTACTAGTATTGCTGTAATCTGAAATAAAGTTATTGGACTTAAAAGGGCTCTCTAGCATTCATTTCTAGTGAAAATATCCTGTGCTGAGCACTTTTCAATCTGGAATTATGCAATTTTTAGGAAGCTCTCCGAGAACATGAAAGAAGCTTTCCCCCCCACACCCCTCTCCACTTGAGTGTACTTTAGTAGTATCCTCAAAGTAAAAAAGGCAGATAGATTCTACTTGAAAACAAATTTTCTTACTGCACATTTAAGCATGACTGGATAAATTAAGTTACCCACCTTTGGTGTAATCTCATGTGATCAGTCCTGAAAGAACAAGGTCCAGTAGCGCATGACTGGAGAATTTTCCCTCAATTCTAGGCAAGGCAGATGCTCTCGGCCATGGCATGTCAGTAGCTGCTACTGTTTTCACAGCTGAGCTAGCCAGAGGAGTTCCCCAATTCACTTTGGTGCAGACAGCACCAGACTGATCTCAACTGCTCACTTAAGCCTTTTAAGGTGAAGTAACCTTCTGTGCCGCTGCTTCCAACAGAAGGGAAGCAAATTTCACCCATGTGAAAAGGGAGCACTTTAAAAACTAATTTTTCTTGCTACTGGCTCATTATATGAGCAAGGTACAGTTTAACTGTTAAAAGTCCAACTTATGCCAGAAGCATCAGGTTAAGCCACAGCCATCTCCCCAGTCTTGTTTATTAGTACGCAAGTCACTATCACCTCATCTTCTTGGCTTTTATGGACTGGAAGGACTTAGTTCATGTTGTGCCTTTCTATAGAGGAAGTCTAGGTTCCTTGACTCAAGGCTTAAAAGTTAGATACAGGTAAGCTGAGATCTCAGGAGCTTGACACTTCTCTTTAAAAGAAGAGTCTGTAAAATAAAATTCCAAACTCCCTTTAATACTAGAATCATAGATGCTCTAGTGGCACTTGTCTCACAGGATCGTATTTTCTTCTTTGCCATGTTACTAGTTAGTTATTTTGCTTAGAAAACAACCATGTCATGACCTCTTCTTTCCTTCCCTACTGTAATATACCTTTATTTCACAGTTAGTATCTGCCTTTTACGCGAGACTGATACAGTTCTAAGCCATTCCTTTTTGAAAGCATCATTTGTATACTTTTTTCATTTACAGGGCTTGGTCCTTGAAGTACTACCTCAGTTCACAAACCTTTCTCTCCCATTTTTCTACTCTTGCACCTATAACAAGACTACCCTTCCTAACTACTTGGTACTTCCTCTTGTCAGACAAAACACCACCATGAAAGTTTCTTAAGTTTTTAAGAAAGTTGGTGTAGTGTTTCAAAAAAATAATTCAAACAGTGATGCGTGTGACTGCACCAGCAAAATTCCTCAAAATCGCTTGTCAGTATGGAAAAACAGAAGTTGGGCTGTTCATCTGCTTGAAAATTCTAAATGTATATTGAATTGCATAGCCACAAAATCACGTGTTCTAGGAAATGGAAGAAAGTTTTGTGTGTAAAAATGGATTTCAGCTTCCTTTTAATTTAAGATTACTCTTAATTCTGTCTCTTTTTTTTTTAAGTAAAATGCTTATTGGCAGTTACTCTATTTAGTGTTCACAGGGTTACTTGCAGAATAACCCCACTAGGTGGCTCTTAAAGCCTGTATGTAGTATTTGATTTGTTTTCAGTCTCTAGCGGCTTTTTAAATAAGCAAGGACTGCAAGTGCCACTCTGATCAGGTAGATATAGAACAGAAATGCTTGTAAACAGTCTTTTAGTTAAAAAACCATCCGATTAAAAGATCTTAACCATCCATATGCTAATTTGAAATGTACACAAAGCAAAAGGAAGGTGAAAGTAATTTACTTAGACTGAGAATATTTTCCTTACTGTATGCAATAGTCTCAAACTGTATATCATAATTTACTGCTGTATTTACCCTATGCTGTTGTAGTTATAATTAAGCTCATTTAAAAAACTTGTCATTTAAAGGCTAGAATATGCAACCAGGGGAAAGCACTCCTGCTAGAAACTTGATACTCTTAGCATCAGAAATGACAAAGAAGAAAGACATTAAAGGCATAATAAAGTTAAGCCTACTAGCAGCAATTATTTGTAGTAAGTCACTGTGAGAGACCGTAGCTTAAGTGATCTGCTGTCTTGTCTAACGCTACAAAGAGAAGCTGCTGGTGAAGTGAAACGCAATGGCACTCTTAGGTTTTTCTAGCACAGAATGCAATCACCAGTTACTTGGGGTGGGTGATGAACCTGTACAACACAGACTGAAAAATGTTATTTGATACCACTGTTACTTGCTTCGAAGCTGGTTCTTCATTTATCTGCAAGCACAGAGTTGATTGGAAAGTGACTTGATCATAGTCATCCCCAGTTTTGTTAGGTGCTTCAGTAGGAACAGATGACACTCCTGAGAAACATCTGTCAAGATAATCCCCTGCCCATCATAACTGAGGTAATATACTCACTCCCTCAAACTATGTTATAGTTGGCTTCATCAAACTTCAGTCTTATTTTTGGCAGTCACTCTGGAATTGCAGTTTTATCTTCCTGGAAGGACTTAGGACTTCCAGGATTATCTCAGGAACAGTGTACTGAAAACTGCATGTCAAATAGCTGGTCAGGGAAGAGATTCTAGCCCCCTTTTGCACTGTATTTATTTAAGTTTGTAATGAGAGCTGCCCTGTAACTTGCCGTCTGGATACAGCAATATGGACTGAAGAAAGTAAGCATCCTGCATTTTTTTCTGACTCTGCAAGACCACCTGTAGTCTTGTAAAAATACATGCATAGTTTACTTAAAAAGTATGGGATTCATCATCTCTGAGGTAAACTGAGAGCCAATATGGAGGCTGTCATCCAATTCTCAGTTTGCATGGCCACCCTACAATAATATTTACAGCCAGTCTGGCACCAGCTTGAATTATTTAACGCTCAAAACTAAAAAGCTAGTTAATTGTGGGTTGTAACGTTTCTGAAGTACAGTTTGTCTATACAATAAGCACAACCCGACCTCCCTTGTGACTTGCATCTTTGGAGTCCAAATTGACAAACAAGGGAGTTGTACTTGCTGCTAGGAGAATTATTTTAGAAGAAATAATAAAATCTGAGCAGATGACCTACTAATTATATTTATATAATTACTTTGCAGGCCCCTAAAGCATTCTCTCTCAGTGCCCTGTACTTTGATTGCAGAGAAAACATTCACTCGGTTTGTTCAGTGACTCCTGACCATGTCCCACCTCTCAACCGGATAGCGTAGGAGTAGGTTTGCATTTTGCCTAAATTTGAATCCCTTTTCTAATGAAGCGTAGAGTTTCCAATTACCGTATTTTGTGAGTGGAAATCTTACCAGGGACCCACTATAATGCCTTCATAATCTATTTTGAAGATCTTGCTACATCTTCAGGGTACACTGTTTATTTTATAAATGTGGTTGAAAACCTCACATATTTTTGATGTGGGTTTGTAGTCCAACCATCTCTTAACTGTTATTGTACAATTTTTTTTTTCTAGTATGAAGCAGGCTTTTACTAGTGCAACTTACTGACCAACTTGGATCAAACTTGCAATGCATCCAGTTAAGACTCCTTCATTAGTCTTGAACAAACACCAAATTCTTCAGACAGAATACAAGAAAATCCTAAGAAGGTTTCCTCTAGTAATGAAAACCTTTCCTAGCTCTGAAGCAAGTGCAATGTAGTCCTTCCTAACCTTGTGTATTGAAAACTACTAGGTACAATAATATCCAGACTCTTAAAAATGCAAATAACTAGGTGTAGGAAAGCTACTAAACTTTCTTATGTGGAAGATACATCAAAGAGTATCTCTGATGACCTCTAAAAGAAATGTTAGGAAGTACAGGAGCTTTTCACCCTTCCTCCATTTTGAGAAGTTAACTTTATTACAGTCCTTGTGCAAGTTTTTTTGTGACTCATGCGCTGTTACCTGTCTTAATTCTTAAAGATACTAAAAAGCTTAAAACATTCATCAACAGTTCTGAACACCTCAGGCACAAAAAAAAAAAAAAGAAAAAAGGTGATAAATTGGCTGTTCTTAAAATTATTTTTTCTTGTCATAGTCTTTGATACTGCCCACTGCTGTAGTACTCAAGTGTCATTTCCTTCCCTTGTCCCCTAAAGAAGTAACCACCACAGACCCCCTCAGTTTGGCATTTCTCACCCCATGAACAAATGGTTGGCACAAGCTTACTGAGTTGGGAGCCAGGAAAGATTTCTTTCCTGGTTCTAGTTCTTAGTCATAAGCCAGGCGCACTTTCCAGTTGCCAAGCTCTTCCAGCAGCACCAGATCCAGACTTGAACCAGGAGAATGCAAATACCATTCCAGAACATAACTGCATATTACTACACGCACAATTTAAAGCCAGAGAGAATTAAGAGAGAATTGAGCCTAGGTAACCAGGCATATCGTGTCCATCCAGTGAGCTGAACTTCCAACCTCCAGCAATATAGGAAGGCTAGGCTGGCTACCTGCATTGGTATTTATGACCTTATCTCAGTTTTAGTCACATAGTATGTTATCTTTGCTTTTCAATACATGTACATGTGGGTGGGAAGATGAAGAAAGGGGAGGCACTTCCATCATCCAGCTAGTTCTTAGCCCATCTTTCAGTATGCGAAGAACAGCCATTAAGCTCTTAAGCTTGTACTCAGTAACAATGAAGCTTTAAGGCCATTATATAGGCAGATTTTTTTTCATTAATTGGGCATCTCCTTACAGTATCTTTCTAAACAGTCTTGGCAACATCTGCTTGGTTGACAGTTCCACTCATGTTCCATCGCTGTGTAACACCTACATACCAGGATCACACAGTTCCTATCACTTTTAAAAAATAATTGCCTCTGTGACCCTTATTAAAAGAGTCTCTCATGGAATCTACATGATATGTAAACACTCCAACCAAGCTGAAATCAATATAAACAAATAAATACAAAGTAAACATCATTATGGGCCTGATCTAGCTTCTCAGCAATACAGGGGCTAGCTGTAGAAATCCATCTAAACACTTCCTCATCGTTCTCAGCTTCCTCTCAATGACTGAAAAGAGCAGCCCCAGGCTGATGAGGAAGCTAAAGCAGGCTTAACACTGTTTTAACTGCAAATGTGAGAAGGACCACAATAGGTAAGCTATTTCCCCTGGGATAAACAATAATGCTCCCAAGTGTCTGGCACTGGTGCTTTTTTAATAGAAAAATGCAATGCTATGTAGACCTTCCTCAGCTGTACAAAGCAGCACAGCTGCTTTGTATGGTCTATTTTATCTAAGTGCAACAAGCAGGTTAGAGTCCTTGCATAACCCTTTTGGCAAAACTTGAAGATGGATCTTACTGACAAATACTCCAAACTGTGTACTCTGCCTTCATTTCATGAAGAGTGGAAAAAAACCCTCCATCTATTCACTTAATTGAAGAGATCTTGGAATACTCAGTGGTCATCTGAAAAGAAGGAAAGGTATTCTTTCTCTGAAAAGGCTCATCATTAGATATTCCCGAGAGACAGACGTGTAAGTTATCTTCATCCATGCTTCTTACAACAGTTGATAAGAAATCACACATCAAAGATAATGATAAGGAATCATTTGTAAGGCAGGTTGAGTAAAGGATGTTGGTGGGACAAGAACCAGTGACAACTGCGTGCACTGAGGAAAACCCTGCTGAAAATAAATGTGTACACAGTAGCTGTAAGTATGTCCCAGACTGTTGTCAGAATGATGGCATTTAGTATGACCATTCTAGGCATCTTCTATCTACTCATATTGAAAGTAGTCACTAAGACGTACATACTTTTGTAGGTATGCTCAAGAGTTCAAGGGGAAGGTTAAGTTTTCAGCCTCCAAAGTATAAGGAGACAGGCCAAGAAGTAGAATAGGAACAGTCTTTTGCTAGTTCCACACGCATTTTCTTCCTCAGCCATGAACAGAGAGAAGATGTGAGCAAATAAGTAGACATTTTTGCACACTGTAAGGTGCTTAGTTAACACCTGAGACACAACTGATTTAGCAGCACAGGTCACTAAGATCTAAAAAGCTGCACTTGCTGTGCAGCTGCTTCTATAAGGGTCAGGGGGAAGTGCAACATAATCACAACATCTGTAGAAGGATCAAAAGAAGAAACTAATAAGGTGTTAGGGGAAGTCAGCGAATCAGTTTGATGGTTGAGGTTATCTCTGAAGCTCTAACAAAGTGTGGCAGGCATTAGCCTTTTAAAATCAGCTCTGCGAAAACAGAAGTAGGAGAGAAGGCTGAGGAACTCAATTACAACCTGCACACAGGCCATAGCTAAAAGACATAGTTGCTGTAGTGTGCTTTCTAGGATACAGACTCGGAGGGAAAGAGGTGCCAACTTTTACCCTTAAACTTGAAGTGACCGATCCAGCTTGTACTACAGCTGCACAAAGATCATAAACGAAAAGAAGATCCTGTATTTCTGCACAGGAACCACAATGGGCAGCTGAGGAAGAACAAGCATTCCTAACCTGCTACTTTCCACTGTCTGATCAAAAAGACATGCCAATTCAGGTCTCTAACGATCATTCATCCATTGTTTTTCATAAAGCCTAGAAAAATGTCATATTGCAGACCTTTTTTCCTACCAAATGTAACTTAAACCATCCACAAAGAGTCAACAGTTATGACAGAGGATTGACGTAAGAGTTATATAAGCCTGATTTTGGTAGTAAAGCACACAGAGGAAGGAAAGGAGGAAGAGAGGAAGGAAGAAAATAATTTTGTCCCCAGTAAAACAAAATTAACTGTTTACTGATATAGTACATACTTTGGTTTGGTAGTTTCTACTTCTAGGTATAACAATCCCTCTTTAATAAAAGACTGGAGAATGCGGGCATCGATCCCGCTACCTCTCGCATGCTAAGCGAGCGCTCTACCATTTGAGCTAATTCCCCCTCCTTTTGCTATTGCTAGGGTTCATAAAACTGTGATCGTTAGGTTGTATTTAAAATTGAAATTCCAGACACAAAATACAGATTTCTCTCTTGCTCTGGTCTCTCTATTCACAACTGAAAACATATTCAACTTTGATTCCAAAACAGGTGTCAAATAATGAATTTGTAGTATTTAATTTAGTATTTCCAAATGAAGTAGTAAGAAACAAGACAAACCAGAAAAGTCAAGTTTTCCAGGTGCACAAAATAAAAGTTTATTACTTGCAATTCATGAGAGGAAGTATGTTGCAGCATTTGGTTTTCTCCCCATAGAAGTCAGTTTCTATTTTTTTTTTTAAATATCAGTTAATTATTTTGTTCTAGTCAAACATATGGCAGCATTTAAGAAATAAACCATGTACATTTAAAAAATAAAAGCTTATCTTACTTCAAAATTCCAGTTCAATTCATGAAAACATCTTTTGTAGTTAACTTTTTTCTCCCCCCCCACAAACAAAATGTAACCATGGAGAATGCAGGCATCAATCCCGCTACCTCTCACATGCTAAGCAAGTGCTCTACCATTTGACCTAATCCCCCTCACAGTTTTTTTATTTATCTTGTAACCATATATTTTAATAATGACAAGCAAACTGCCTTCCCTTTACTGACTCTCCTCCTTTATGATGGGTAGTAACCCCAGGGCAGCCATTGAGAACACTTGCTACCGTTTGACCTTGAGCTTGTCTACCTCTTTTGTCCAAGATGACAAACTCCCCAAGTAACATGATAAAGCACTTCATGCCAACTTGCATGACAAACTCACGACCTGCAGCCTTCCAGTGCCACCCAACTCACTTTGAAGAGGGCAGCTTCTTCTTCCATGTTGAGGGAAGTCGCATCGCACACAGACTGCAGTGGAACAGCTTGAAGAGAATGCAAAACCCGCATTTGCCCTGATGTCCCCTAAGAAGACCATCTAGAAAGCAAAAGTCAAACCTGATTCAATTAGCTTGTATCAGTTTACATTAGTGTTGCCAAAGCGATGCATTGAAGTGATCTGTGTCAAATGAAAGTGTGTGAACACAAAGCCCTCACAGCTGAAACACCCCAGAGAAATGAAAAAATGGAAATAAGGTCAGGTTATTTTCAGCCATGTAGGTAAGGAAGTTCTCCCAACCAAGTGGAGAAATTACAAAGTTTTACACACCACCTTACATGAAAACTTAGCAATCACAACAAATTCAAGAACACAAAACAAGGGGCTGTCGATTATATGAAATACACATTTTAATCACTGATAATAGTACTATTGCAGAGGTCTTTCCTCACCCTTATCTGACTTTGGCATCAAACTGGTTTTCTGTGAGCTGAACTGTCCAAGCTTTAGGCCTTTTCACTGGCAGCAGAGTGAGATTTGGGGGTGAAAAACAGGGAGAGGTAACCTGCCATTTTCATACAGACTCAGACTGCACAGGGTAGATAAAGAAGACTGTACAAAGAGCTGAACCTTGTGAAATACTAAATGGGAAAGTTCCCAGCTGCAGACGTGCAGTGGGCCATCACTGAGCCCAAGATGTGTGCCTGTGAGAAGGACTGAAACCACTTCTATTTGTTTTCCCCTCAAGTTTACTCCAGTGAGGTAGATTAAGTCAGTTACAATATACTGCAAGAAAGAGTAAGAACAGATTTTTATGCTTTGCTGTGCAGAGACTGAGGTAAGGCAGGAGAATATTTAAATTCTAGGAGAATGTTTGCAGTGATACTGTGGTTTTAGTTCCACATGATAGATCTGAAGTACTACCTTACTGTAGACAAGCTGTAACTAGCTGATGCTTAATTTAATAATTTATTTTCTTTTGACTGGATGCTGTCATCCAGTAAGTTAAATCCATTAGGTAAAACCACCACTGCATGTATTGTTGGATTACTGCACACATTTTACTTCACTAGCAAAACTTACTTTTTTGCATTTAAACAGAAAGTGAGAAATCTTTTATTATATCATTTACATTGCCTTTGTTGTTAAATAGTATGTCAGAGTAACTACTCTGACTGTATTCTACATTTTCCTTCTTTAAATCCAGAAAGCATTCCTTGACTTAATAACCTGGGAATAGAGCTTTGCCAATGTGCTTCTTACTGAAAGTAAGTATAACTACACTTGCATTTTTATATTTCTGAAATGTTTTTAGTAACCCCATATATTTAAGATACAATACTATTTTAACTGAATCATCAAAGTCATTACAAAAAGGTAGAAATACCTAGAATATAACTTAGGAAGATAAAAATTAATACTTTGTCTCCATGAACTATGACAGATAGGAACGTTTAAACCATAGTATTTATCATTTACATACAGCTAATTAGACAATAAAGTTGGAATAGAAAGTAAAAAGACTTGAAAAACAAGGAGAAAGAAAATCTCATTGGCCTTTAGTGACTTCTAACAGTATACTTTCTAGATTTACAAGTCTTTTGGTATCTGCATTGTAACAGAGGTAAAAAAAAAAAATTCATTCTCTCTCCTTCCTGAAAAAACACTGGAGGAGGCTTTTTTCAGGAAAGTAAGTATTGTTCTGTCAAAGTAACATAGCAGAAAATGCGTCTGTCTGCTTCTCACATGTCAAGTGAGTATTCTGACTTTTTAACTAACAGGCTTTCCACATAAATATAGTGATGATTCAGTGTTATTAAATAACCAGACTGACTCAACAAAGTAATCCTGTCTAAAGCAGCCAAGCTATGATTCAGCAGATGTAAAGTCACCCTTCAGCAGATGTAAAGTCACCCTTCACGATGTGCAGCATGGGGAATTAGCTCAAATGGTAGAGCGCTCGCTTAGCATGCGAGAGGTAGCGGGATCGATGCCCGCATTCTCCAGTGTTTTGAAAGACCCGAGTATCTACATAGCACACGATTTTCTTCCATAAATTGTTCAGGTTTGTGAAAGAAAATACATAGCTAGTAATATATATATCGTTTCATACAGCAAATAAAACGGGAAAAAAAGAAATCTCAATTAGCAGACTACGTTTGTGAACTCCCTGAAAAATTGTTTCTTCACAAAATGACCCAATAGTAATGTTATTCTGTAATACAGGAAATAAAAATCACTTCTGTGCACTGAATTTTAATGTGAGCATTTTTTTGTTTTTAATTACATGGAAAGTTAGTGAAATTGTCTATGAGAAGACGTGAAAGTACGTAGTTGTCTGTATAATTATTAGCTCATCACAGAATTACTGTCTCTCCAGCTACCTTGCACCCGTTGTAGCTAGGATGGGCATGATACACTTGTTCCCAACCTGAGTTTCAAGTGACGTTCAATCTCGCACAATTTCACTCAATTTCTTCCTCAATCCATTATAAGAAAATAATCTGCACTCAAAAAATATGCTCCTCTTTGATCCACATTAACAACTTAAATCGTTCATATCATGCATGCGCTTCTTAAAATTGATTAATTCTAATCCTTACAAAACTGGTACGGAAAAATGCATCCAAATTTAAAATAGCCCCACAATGTAAGGTAGTATGAACAGGGAACTAAAATTCTATCACAGCCAAAACTCAGAAGAAACAGTGGCATCTGTCAGTGTGCTTTTGTTTCATTCTTTAAAACCCATTAACAGGAATTTATTTCTGGTTTTGTGCAGGCAGTTTTCCTAATTTTAGACAAAATAGAAGTTTATAAGCCTCTTTTTTCCAAAACAGCACAAAAATTACAACTGGTAACTGAAAAAAATGAAGTATTGGTCACAGTACTGATAAAAAGCAACATCGGTAAACAGAGCAGCAAATGGAGAATGCGGGCATCGATCCCGCTACCTCTCGCATGCTAAGCGAGCGCTCTACCATTTGAGCTAATTCCCCGGGTGGCATAGCGCGTCTCCTCACTGTCCCTTCCGACTGCCGTGTTTCTCCCTGACAGAAACCCTCTGCAATCCATACTGACATTTGATCTGCTGTCTCAAGTACAAACGAAACTTTCACCCAAAAATTACATCTGATTCTCTACCCAAAAATCACACTGGTAGCTGGGCAGTCAGAGCCCACGGCTGGAGTTCTAATCCCCTACAGAAGTTACTGGTAGGCAATAACAGAACACAACTTTCCAATGAAATGCAGAAACAATTAGGTCTTTCTTAAAGCACACAGCTTTTGACAGCCTTAGCGGGAATTTTGCCTAACATGAAATCTGGACTCCTTGATGTAACAGCACACGTTTTCTTCAGCTAAGCTGCATCTGGACAACAGAAGGTCTGTGTTTCCAAGCAGTTGCAGATTTATGTTCAAATCAAATGACGATGACTGTTTGGAGAAATCAGGATATATTTCAAGACTGTATTTTTCCAAAATAGATTCTTCCTATTTGTAATCCCTAGGTGGAATAGAACCAGCTAAATTACTTTACCCATTTCCACATTTTACAATATAACAGATGTGACCAAACAGGTAGAGTTCTTCCAGTTTTTTTCTCTTGTGGCAATTGAGTCTGCGCCCAAGTTAAAAGAAGGGGGGTGGGGGGAAAAGCACCCAGGCAAATGGAACACTGGGAAACAAAGTAATAGTTCACAGTATTTATTTACGTTTCTCAGGAATTTTTAAGGTGTGACTACACCACCAGATAGAGACTCACACATACATATAAAAATCAAGCATACATAATTAAAATGTAAAAAAAAAAAATCATGGCTATAATGAAACAGCAGTGAAAATTCTGTTCAGTGGTTTGGTTTCAGCTCTGCAAAATCAGAGTCAGAAAACACAAAGAATGTAGAGACTCCAATGTCTCCTGTTATTTGAAGTTATGTACTAGAGTCTTTTACCTTTGAAAGTGGCATTTAGAGGAAAAAAAAAAAGAAGTAACTGTTTATGATTTCACATTACCATATAATAGAAACTAAGCAAGCAAAAGAGACCTACTTTGCTAGAACTGGAACACACAGATTTGTTGACCTAATGTGACTGACACATCACAACAATCACGTATCAACACATTTCATGTGTTTCAGCTTCTTACTTCCTCAGTTTCTATATATTGTTATTTAACTTGGAGGATCAAAGCCATACCACACATACTTAGATTTGCACAAATATCTACTGATTCAGAGTGCTGGAAATGATCATAATTTGTGTATGTATGTTATTAATCATTGGTCAACTAACTGTTCATTAGTCAGAAAATAACACTGACATGGATAAGAAGAAGAAATAACAGACAGTAATGGAAAGACATGTAAGTGACTTTGTTAAAACCCTAAGAAAAGGAACCTTCGGGAATCATGTTTCTTTTCCCTATAAAAAGAGGAAGAGGAATGTGAGTGAACCCTTCAGAAATCTTGTAATAGTCTGGGACTTTCTTTTGCTTTGATTATTTAAAAAAAAAAAAAAAAGGCAAGAGAGAACTGTGAACTTTTATTTAATACTGTAAATGTAGTATATCTTTGCCTTTCTGGAAAAAAGAATATCTGAAATTAAATTTATTAAATAACTCTAGAAACAACTCTCTTGCAGCTTCTTTCTTGATTTGCCCAAGCTCCTTTAACATACATGAATCACACTAACATATAAAGATTTCTCAATTCTCTCCTCTCCAAGGAGTCAGTGATTTCAGAAAGTACAGTAAACAAATTCCAGTCTTTGCAGGACATCTAGGTTAATACCTGAATAATACATATTTAATTTTTTTAATAACTGGGATTATATTTGTGTCCAGGAAATAAATCAGAGTATCAAATTTTAGAACATTTTGCTGAGCCAAATATTTAAAGAATACATCCTAAGTCATCCTCTGCATATACAGTTCTTGCTGTGCCATATATAATTCAACAAGAATGTCTGCGTAAGTTCTCTGCAGTCAACAACCCAGTACTTAGCCATAACCAACAGTTACAGATTGAGAGACAGTGGAGTTTTATTAGATAGTATCAAATCCCTCAAAGTCAACCTGTATTTAATCATGCTTTAAAAATATTTGACCATCCTAACAGAGGAACAACTATTTGCATAGCATTTCCTCCAGACTCTCTCACCAGTTCAACCCTGAGAACTAAGCTCCTTGCCATTGTGTTCTTCCAACTTAGATCTGACTTTCAAATGCATTACCCAAACTTTTTTTTTTTTGCTCCAGGAGATCCCAGGAAGCATGGTATTGTGGCATTAGGAGTATCAGAATCTCAAAAAGGGAGGAAAAAAAGGCGTTAGCAGAAAAACATTTAAAGCAGAACATCTCAAGTTTACATCTGTACATGCATGAACGGTTTTACCACTGTATAAAGTTCTAACTGTAGAAAGGATGGGGATACTCTGTGAAGATACTTTTGGCTTTCTAATGCCACACCACTCCCTCATTACTTTTCTTGCAAGTTCCATTCACAGCATAAGACAATTTCTGAATGTGTTTTTTTCTGAACCTTTGGCTTTCTTGTCTGAGCAACCTACATCACCCTTTAGCAATACAAGTCCCTTCCTTCTTCTTTTTCCTTTGCCCATCATGGTTTCTGTAATTTCTGAACACCATGTGCATAGAACTCTTAAATGTTGACAACAGATTTTAGGAACCTCACAGCACGATGTGGCTCAGAATATGCAGCGCTTCAAAAGACAGCACAGAAAACCTCTAAACAGCTTAACTAAGGGAAGCCCAAGTAGGCCTGCAGTTGCAAATTCACTTTTAAGATAAAAAAACAGCAGCAGTTTAAGACAAATCCAGCACTTTTTATCCAGAGGTACTCTGGAAATATTATTATTTTAGGAACAGTAAACCAATTATCATAAAAAAAGGAATAGAAATCAGAATTTTCTAGAGAAGGCAGGAGAACCAAAGAGGTGAAGAAGCAGCAAGACACTAATTATCATTGACCAGATAAAGGAGAGAGAGAATTCACAAGCTAGCACTCCCATTAGCTATAAACCACTAATGCTAACCTCACTTTCTGAAACTGTCAAATGCTGCTGCAGCATCCAAGAGGTCAACTCCCTCTTTCGCACCAAGAGCTCTGAAACGTCCAGAAGTTCCTTTGCTTAGTCATATAGTAACTAGAAACACAGCACTTAGTTATAATGAAAACATTTCAGAACACCATAGTGACTAAATCCCACTTTCAGAAGCGACTCAAAAGAGTTATACCACAGTTATGGCACTATAAATTTCAGTACACTACAGAAACAAATTAGCTTTACATCAGTTGGCTTGATTACTAAAAATTCCACTCAGTATTTTACCCTGTTTTAGTCAGAATGCCTTCTGCTCTCTGTATGACTTACAAAAATAGGTGATCTAAAATCACTCACAGACAAAAAGCATGTTTTTCCTCCAAACAGAAATACCTAACTCTAAGCTTTGCTCTTCAAAGCGATTAAAACCAAGCAAACAACAAAAAAAAACCAAACCAACTGTAACCCTTACACATTTTCATTTGTGTTTGGTTGACTGGGGTTTTTTTCAGTATTTTTTCAGAATAAAAATCACCAAACTCTTAAAAACACCTATGTTGTAAACCAACCAACCAACCAGAACCCTTCTAACTGTGTTTACATTAGGCTTGTATCAACACAGCGCAGGCAGGAACAGGGTTTCATCATGCCAGCTTTTGAATGGCAAAGCACATCTACATGGCTTACTGGGAGCCCCAAGCAGGCTTACAACTGCACACAAACTGGCAAGTACTGCTGCCTAGGAAAATTTCATTTGTTACTAAGCTGTGGTAGTCTTAAGGCTTTAACACAGCAAGTAGGGGAAAACTTACTTAAAATCAAACAAAATCCAGAACTAACTATAAATTAAGCAGCAACAAAATAACCTAAGGTCAGCTACAGTATGTTCAATTTATTCTTTTAAATTGCTTAACCTTCAAGTCCATAGATTTATCATTAAAATGAAACAAATAAATAGGTCTCCAGTTCTGTATCCAAATCTGTATTTAAAGCATTGAAGGAAATGTCTTCTGGACCTCAGAAATAATTTTAGGGAAAATGAGTATCAAACTACAAAATTAGGCAACAAAATCAACACCGGAAAAACAAAACAAAACAAAAAACTGGTACTGTAAATCACACAAAAAGGCACACAGTAGGTCTGTCATGAGTCAGAAGAAACCTCCTCCCAGAACTATTTCTGTTCTTAATGGCCACAATAAGAATAAAACTTGATTTGTTGATGAAGATGTTATTGATTGCTCACAAAATTTTGCCTCCATTTTACCATTATTCATCATTTTGTACACAAACTAAAAGACAAAAACATGCTAAAAAAAACCAAAACAACTAACCAACCAAACTAGAAAGATTTGCTACTTTTAGTAATATTTGCCACTGCTATTACCTTGTTTGAGGAAAACCAGTGCAGTCCATCTGGGAGGCAGTGTATCAGTACAAAATGCTGTAATATTGATCAAGGAATCACTACCATAAACAGCTTAGCCAGGCAACCTAAGTAACTTCACTTAGCGTTAGTAGCCACAACAGAAGCTTGTAAGGGCCCAAATAATTCATATTAAATATGCTGCTTTTGTAAGAAGTACAAAACCATAATGTTCTTTGTGTTTATTTACCACATTGGCATTTAAGTTAACCTAGTGCGAAGGAGGCAGTGAGCTGATAGCTCAGCTCAGAGGAAGATCAAACTATTGTTTTATGCTACTCTTTGGGATCTCTATCCGACCGCACAAAAATCACCATCATGATTTCAACCCATAATATCCCAGACTTGAAAGCTGAAGTATTGAGCAAGACATCTATCATTCTCTTTCTCTAAAAGCATCAATGAGTATTAAATTTCTGTCCAGATAATCATAAGGCTTCCACATTGGCAAAGATTTCATTCTGTTTCCAGATGGAGAAGCACTAAGTCACATATCAATATGATTACGCATTTTGGTTTCTTTTTTAGGAAAATGGCTATAGTCACATCACCACTTCCTCCTCTGATTCTTCTGGAAGACCTGACATCTCTACCAACTTTATGAGGGTTTCAAAAAACTTCCAACATCACTTGGCTCATGTACAATGCCCTCCTTGAATTAACTAAGACGGCAATATAGAAAAACTGTATTATTAACTTTACATACCATCCAGCTTCAGATACTCCTTCCAAACAGTTTGATAATAGTCAAAAAGGCTATTACAAAAGCAGTGAGATTGACTATGCCTGAATCCAAATGGATCTGCAACCTTTGTCTTCTAAATCACTACTGTAACAATCCAAATTTTCTCTGTGTTCCCTGTAACTCCAGAAAGGAGAGGATGTGTGCTGGTTATGCCTAGAGCTCTGCACAGGCCACCTGGCTAATCAGCTATCACTAACCAGCACATAGAGCATTTTCCTCATGTTCCTTTAGAGGCTCTGCAGACCCATCGATTTTCACAAAATACTGGACAATTAATCTTTCAGATTTTTGTCCATCTTTCACTTTTGGTGCAAAAGTTAACAGGGGTGGGAGTGACAAAGATTCCCCTCATTTAGAAGAAGACTGAAGAAGATTTAAGATTTCTATATCCTGTGGATTTTACTAAGGAACAGAACTATCTACTCACTAAATGAGAATTTATCCAGAATAACAGGGTAGTTTTAAGAACAGTAACCTCATCCAAACAAACAAAGCAGCAAAACACCTGAGGAACTGGTTATACAGAATGATCTGAAAAATGTATTTGGCTGCAATGTTCAAATATTAGAGGTTTTAGGTACACACAACTCACTGAAATCTGGTGTATGTTTAGCATTTGATTACTTAGGTCCATATGAAAATCTGAGAGCTTGTCTTTTTTTAATTTATACACCACGACACCATACAGTCATTTTAGGATTAGAACAGGCAAACCAGACCTATCAGCAGAAGAGCTGCATTCACTGATGAAGATACCTGCTTACAGTGTACTCAAAATACAGGTGTAGCACAAAACTGTCACAACCAAACTGAATTAAAACCAAAACAAGTTTAAGTTAGCACCCACTTCTACAAGTTCTTCAACCCATGTGAAGCTCCAATTTGATTCTTCCACTTCCTTCTGGGGCTTGATGCACTTTTGAGTGAACTCTGGCTGAATAGTATCAGAAAAGAAAGAAAACAACAGCTATTAAATTTTTTTGCTAATACAATGTAAGATTAGTGCTGTCGCTGGTGTTGAGAGCAATTGAAGGAGAGCTGGAGCCCGAGCCGTGGTAGCGCAGTACAGTAGTAGGAAGTGCCTCAGAAGAACCCACAAAACTACCCTTTCTCCTGAGGAACAGCACTACCCACTGCACCTCCTCCTTCAAGCAAGCACCCCCTTGACCTGAAAACTAGATTTCATGAGACCCACTAAGACAACCATCATGACCAGAAAACCCCTGAGTAAAAGGCTGCAAACAAACCTCCTCCGCCAGCTTTCTCTTTTGACCATCTCACCCCAGACTGGCTCAGGTTGACAACAACCTCCACACAGCAACCCTGGCTCGCAGGTTCCCGCCTATCCCATCCCCTCAGGGCCTGGCCTTCCTGTGCCACACCCAGCACTAGAACCTTCTGTGGCGACCTTTTTTTTTAAATATAGGTGAAGCGGCTGTGTTGGGAAGTTTGCTGTGGTGTGAGCAGGGAAATACTGTGGCTTGGTCCCCTCCCTAGTCCTTGAGGCTGTCGTTGGGACAGCCAGCAAAAGTCTTCAAAAGAAAAGCCTCGCCTCTGTGGTGAGCCTGCCTGGTGGCCCGCTCTGGTGTTCCCTCCTGAGCCACCCAGTGCTAAACTTACCTTCTGTATCATTGAGGGGAAGAAGGCAATGTTGGAAAGAGTGGATTTTGTTCTAGATTTCCCAAATGCAGTGGCTGTAAGTAACAGGAATAACAGCTGGGTGTGTATACCTTGAAATCTAACCTTTTTCAGACTGTAAATTCATAAGTAGGGTTATGCTCATGCATTCAAGGCCAGGCTGGACGGGGCTCTGAGCAACCTGATCTAGTTGAAGGTGTCCCTGCTCACCGCAGGGGGGATGGACTAGATGGCCTTTGATGGTCCCTTCCAACCCAAGCCATTCTATGATTCTGTGATTATCCTAGGCATGGCTTTGAAGGTGGAGGTCAGAAAAGGTAATTAAAAATATGTATATTTTTGTTTAAGGAGGGCAAAATTCTTATCTTAAAACCACATTTCTGGTAGTTTCTAGCACTTGAGAGCATGACTTTTAAATAACTTAGATATGTATTGTATCTTTCTCTGTCACTTTCCTTTTTTTCTTAAAGAGAGTATAAAACATAAGGCTTGTTTGCAACTGTAAAAGTTTCTGCTGTCATACAAAAAAATCTTGGCCTCTGAACCTTTGACACTAAACATCAGGTTACCTGCTAGGAAAAAAAAAGGCAGTTTTATTAGAAGATGGGAAAACCCAACTTTGATTTATCCTGCTAGCAGGCTTGGTGAAATTGTATAGGCTAAGCTGCTCCAGCTTGCACCCTTCTTCCTCAATTCCTTGGAGTCTCTGAAGTTTTGGCAATAACCCACCTCCTATGCATTTGTAACCTTGTTATCTTTGCATGTGGCTAGATATCTTTCCTGAAAAAAAAAAGTAAAAGAAGGAAAAACAGGACTTCAAAAATTCCTTTCAGCAAGAGCTGAGCTACCTTCCTGAGGGCAAAAGACTTTCTGTAGCTTAAGTGCTCCTTTTGCTAAATGCTTTTAATAAAATTACAGCTACTTAAAAAGTTCTCATGAATAAAATGTTATGCAAAAAATGTTAATGGTATTGGACAACCTGAAACAAGATCAGTGCAGACTTTGAATTGTTTACCAGTAATTTAAGATTATAGTAGCATTTGAATTGATAGTAGCCATCTCTAAACAACTTTCTGTGAGGAAAGCTTTATCTCTTCCGAAGATAAAGAGAAAAATAAGGAGATTTTTTTGTTTTAAATCCCTTTATTTTAGAATAACAATACCCAACCAGGAAGTTACTCAGGAATGCCTGGTCTAAATATGCTTTTGTCATCACTGCTAAAAAGGATTGACATTTACTATGGAATAATTAGTGTTGGTTAGGTACCTCACTCTAAATTCCTACAGATGATCAACTAAGCAGGTGCTGTTAGGCCCAGAAGAGAGTCCAAATGTGGTTGATTCTGCATAAACAATATCACATTAAAAAAAAAAAAGTGCCTTACTTCAGTGGGATTTTCCATCACAGTTTCTACTACAAATGAAATGCTTGTGATGAGAAAGCTTTCCCAAGTGAGAAATGTGGTTGCAGCTTTTGTAATTTTCCTCATAACTATCCAAAGACTTTACTTCTGGGTTGAATTTTTTCATTGAAGTCTGATTTGACAGTTGATGTGCAGATGATGATGCTTTCCAAGAGTCTCCTTAAGCTTTGTTACCAGTAGTTGATTGTTTTGATTAACTTCCAGAAAGAACAAGGTGTTCTTGAGACACACAAAGCTATGTTTTCCACCTAGTGTTTTCAACACACAAAACATGCTGAAGTGTCTGTGCATGTTCTAGCAGCTGCCACGGAAAAAGGAATTATTTATATGGGAAAGGTACCTCCTTACTTCACAAGTGTTACAAATACATCAATTTCATGCTGTTTTTAAAACATTCTACAAACATTAAAAAAAAACTATACACAATCATGTGCACACACACCACACCACCCCCCCCAAAATAAAAAATTATTGTTTTTAACTGTGGCAGGACTAGCTTTAGAATTTAAAAAATAAAAAAAGCATCTAACATAGCTTAAACTTCAAGCTGCTGTGGATTTATGGACATTTGTATTTCTGATTGTTACTCTTACTTGCACCAGTCATGCTCTTAAGAGCTGACAACTACGTTTTCTTTCCAAATATATTACTCTTTCTTCCCCTTCCTATTTTCTTGTGGCTGGCACCATCAGGAAATCTGTAGCAAATCAACGCTGAAGCTTGCCAAGCACAGAGTGAATACCGCCACGCAGAGTAAAGACAGTGGCTTTCTTACAGTTATTCCCACTTTGTGTTGCCACCTGCCAAAGAATCCAACTCCAGGAACAAGTGAAGGGAGCTCCATCCAAGCCATCCGTCACATGTCAGGGCTAACAAATGTAAACTGGCATATTCAGCATTGCCAGAAGCCAGTAAGATGCTGTGAAAACAAGCCAGGCCAGTTAGAAACCAGTCAGGTGGCAATCTTGCCTCCACTTACACTCTGGTTTGATTTCCCCTTAGCCTGACTTAGACTTGGTGGATGAGTAACAACTCCCATTCTGCTGTGGGGAGAGAAATGTGGCTTGGCTTAGCTTAGCAAAGAATCGTCGTCTGGTGTAGTGCCGACAGCACAAGAACAATCTACTCTGTAAATAACGATGTTTAAGCAACAGTCAGAATGTCACCATGTGGTAGATCATGGGCTACATAATGTGCAACAGTACATACAGTTTATGGAGAAGAGCATGAGTGCACACTACCATGTCAAGTCTGGTGGAGTTTGTAAACTCTTCTCACCCTACAGGGAACCAGGGTCCCAGTTCTCTTGCTGAGTACATCACTGCACAGACGGTAGCAAGCGTATGTTTCAAAGAGATGACCCGAGAGTCTTCTGTGGTTAAAACAGTAAGTGGGAAGATGTAAAGTGGAACTTGGCCTGGGTTTGGTTTGCTTGAGCTTGAAAAACCTGGGTTGATCAACTACATGCATATGCAAGTCGTTACGAACTCCTTCACATCATGGTTGAGCTCACGCCTGAGGCTGTCTGCGGAGGGCTTTCTACTCCCTCTCCTGGCCCACGGATCACACCCCTCCTTTCCTCTACGTTTCAGGGTGCTTGCCGGGTTCAGGGAAGGAAGCGGCAGCAAGGAGGCCGGGGAGGCGCGGGCGGCAGGGGGATTCGTGAATGTCGAGGGCAAGGGTTTGTGGCAGGGGAGAGGGCCGTGGCGAGGAACGGGGGAAGCGAACGCGGGCGTAGAGCGGCAGAAGACGAGGCCCTGGGGCAGGTCCGTGGGGCACCACAGCTGCAGGAGGGATGGCCGAGGCCCGCCGGCGAGCGGAGGGCAGCGGGGCGGGGGGGCGCGGAGAGGTCGG
>JAVKLA010000027.1:8279802-8329117 GCA_034782735.1 Sagittarius serpentarius
GAGGCGACAGCGCTGCGCATGCGCCAGCCCCCGCCCCGCCGCGGCTGGCGGGGCGGGGCGGGGCGGGGGTCGCAGGTGTGTCTGCTGATGGAGCTGGTGTGGTTTTTCCAACTTTCTGACAAGCGTGGGAAGGAGGACTTGTGCAGTCAGGCGCTTTTTCCAAGTATACCGATTGAGTTAGTAGTAGCAATGGATAACTGTCTCTCTAGATACGCGTTTCGAGTTAAATACTTGCTGTAAAAGGTGAAAATTAAAACGTGAAAGTTGGCCTATTACCCTACATCATTATGTTCCCTGTCTATGACGTAGGCTTTATGCTCTGCGTCAAGTCGTGCAAGCATTTGTCAGGCTTGGGTGTGTTCATTTTTCAAAAAGTCAGTGCTTTAAGGCCATTAAATGTAGTGTGTTAATTATAGGGAAGTGGATTTGGTGAGGTAGTAAGAAAAATGCAGTAATAAGGAAAATACACGTATGGTTTAATTTCACTTGACTCTGTCACCCCAGAGAAGCCAGACGCCTTCCAAAATGATGTATGTGTGTATATATATACACCCACAAATATGTATACATATGTATAAGCTTTGACTATAAAATGCCGTTTCAATCAAGCATATAATATTTCTCACTCATTAAACATTTCCTGAGCCAGTTTTTTCATGTGTATGCTTTGAAAACGGGAAAGAAAATGGATTTCCTTGTTGAATTTGGAACAGTTGTTAGTAACAGTTTTTTTTTTTTCCCAAGAACACATTTGGTTACTTGTAAATAACTTGATCTGTTGGAGAGCTTTGTGTATGAAAACAGCTAAATAACAAAGACTTGTGCTATAAAAGAGATTAATAAGATTATTCTGGTAGTGTACATGCTGAAAGATGTATCGCCTGATTCCAGCTGTGAGTTGCAGTCAGTTGTTGGTGAGTGGAAAGAATGACTCAGCAAGAAACAATAGATTTATAACCAAATGCAATTGTGTCGTAGTGCTCACTAAGTCTGGAGCATCTAACTGTAAGTTTCAGAGTTTTTTTTTCAGTGGGGAATTAGCTCAAATGGTAGAGCGCTCGCTTAGCATGCGAGAGGTAGCGGGATCGATGCCCGCATTCTCCAGTGTATATTTTCAACTTTTATTTCATTGTAAACTAAACAACAGCACTTAAAAAATACTTGCGATTTTCACTTAATTTTTCTTGTGTAACGATGTAAAGAAACCTGAGAGAACTGTAATCTAAAAAAAGTTAACACATTGTTCTAAATTTTTTTTTTTTTCAAAATTACGATTGTTCTTTTGCATACAGGGAGGAAAAATACAATCTTTGCATGAAATAACAAAACTTACTGACATCTTAATACAATAATAAATGACATGAACAAATTATAAATAAATGAGGGATTTTTTAATGTGCCCTTAAATCTTTGGCTTATGATTTCATTCATTAGTTAAATTTATATTTGATATTATAGTTTAGTGTATAATGAACAAAATTTTGTATTTCTGCTGTGAGTAATACTCATTGTTTTTGTTCTATTTTTGTTGTGTAGGCTATTTATTAGAAACAGTGGGCTAGAATATTCTATAACTCTGTTACTCCTGGTAGCAAGATTGTGTCCTTTGCTCCTGAATTTTCACATCTGTGAAACACGGAAATTTTCTCTGTAAATCTATGCTTGCACATTTTAAGTCTTCATGAGAGTTTTTTAAATTCTAATTTGATTTTCTTACTTGCTCATTCAGGTATTTTACTGCTTGTACTTTCAGGTTGAGGCAGCATGAGGAAATGAGCAAAATGTGCTTCCTATAAATACAGAGAATTTGTCCAATCAGGATCTTGGGAGTATACATATTAAAACAAATAGAAATCAGGAAACAAAAATTATGAACAGAGTTTCAAGTTAAGGAAGGAGGAGATACTGTGCTGCATGGATGTGCGAGTAGCACCTCTGAAGAAAGTAAGGGAGCTTGGACATCCTCCCACGACATGACAAGAAAGGAGTTAACCTCTGGATGGATGGGATAGAAATTGAATCTGCTTATTTCTCTCATATCCTCCATGTACTGGAGACAAAAGAGGTATTATGACTTTAAGACTGCTAGATGCTTGTTAAAATGAAGCCTATTGGAGAGAAAAGTGTTATGGTCTTCAGGAGTCTTCTCTCGGCTCGGGTGATGATTTAAATGTCCATTTCCTTGGAATGAGACTCTATAGTAGATTTCTATGTGATTATTACTGCTTCTATGTTTTCTGCATTTCTGTTACTGCCTAATACCTGACACTTTCTGTGCTTTTAAAGAGTATGACTAATGTTGTTCTCGGCTAACCAGATGCAAGTTGTGCACTGATGAAATGAGAGAATTCAGTGGGGCTCTGTACAGGTGCAGTCTGCAATCACTCCCAGAACTATGGCTTCTGATTGTAAGCTCTCTAGACTAATGACTGTTCGTTACATTTATGCCCAGCTTCCTATAATGGGGCTTATCTGTCTGTTAGGGCTTGTAAACGCACCATGATATGAACAGAATTAAGAGCTCTTTTCTCATCCCATGTGGTGTTTTATGTCCTTACTTTTTAGGTAAACTGTCTTGTGAAGAATTTACTGAATTGAGAGAAGCAAGGGTCCTAGCCTCCACATGCACTACCTGTGGGAGGAAATTACCTGATGATGGGTAAGTGGTTTCCAGAGCCCTGTGTCAAAGGAGTGACTGCTCCGGGTCTGTCTGCGCTTTCTGAGTCAGAAGTTGCGTAGAGATACTCTGTGTAAAGAACCGTGAGGGAATTCAGCTTTGTTTGATTTTTATTATTACTGCCATTCACACAGACTTAGGTCGTCTGTAATACTGTGCTTAAATGAGTTACACAAGTTAGTTATTCATTCTGTGAAAAATAATTTGTTCATACTGAACTTGCTGGAAGATACTGTTATTCTATGTCTGTGTTTGTTGTAGTCTGAGAAAGGGGGATAATTGTTCCTTACCTGTCTTTTATCAATACTTTGTTCCTAATATTACTTAGAAAGTCTCCGCAGGGGTGGGATGGAGCTTGAGGACCATCATTTAGCAACTCTGGTGACAGTGTTTTACAGCAAGAGGGCCATCTGTAGAATCCGCAGTCAAAAATATTAACTCTGTGAAACGCTTCTTTTAAATAAATTTATTCCACAACATGATTGTAGATTGGTTTTCTGAGCTGAGCACACTACAGTTCTAAGTTTTCTTACAAGGGACGCTGTATGATATTTGACAATTTGACAATAAAGTTTATAAAAGGTTTTTGCTGTAATGATTACCATTACCTTATTTTGACCAAGTTGTAAGCAGAAGCTGTATTTCAAAGAATTGTTTCCTTTTTGAAGAGAGTGAAAGGTGAATTCGTTACCATGTGTAAGCACTTGATTGTTTGGAAGAAAAGGAACTTACACCTTTGAATGTGTTCAGCTTCTACTTGTCAGCTATTTTTCCTCTCTAGTTCAGTGTTGCAAAAAAATACATTTTTTTTCCCAGTAAATTTCCCACAGCATCAGAAGAGAGAAACTAAATAGCTGTTAGAGTTACTCAGTGCAGGGTTCCTCACCTAGGCCAGCGACCTTGTGCTTTTTTTCCCTTTTGACCCCTGTTTTATTTGCCCTGCTTGCAACTAGTATTGAAACAATTTGTTGCTGCTAACCATAAGGTGTGTCCTACATCTAGTGGACGGGTGCAGACAGATGGACATAGATGGACTGTGGAGTCTGCTGTGTGCTTCCAGAGGCTCAGGGAATACAAGCAGGCTTCGGTCTGGCAAGCCTGCAGCCATATTTGTATCCTGTCTCAGAAGAGATGCAGGTCCACTATTCATCGTTAGTGTGGGATCACCTAAAAAAGAAGGATGAATCCTTCTGAAAAAATAAGCGCGTGTGCATTGGGTGGCTGCAGTGCTCCTTTCTGGCCTTGGGGCTGGGCAGGGCCTAGTTTTACTGCAAGCAGAAGCACAGGCAGGCGAAATGGTATTTTGCTCCTCCAGGCTACGTTCAGGATTACCACAGTGGATAACGTTTGTGTAGTGGTCTCCAGTATCCATTTTGCGCTTGCTCTTGAACACAAAGAATAGGAGAAGGGGGACAGCTCATGGCATTTTTTTTCTGTTCAAGGCCACAATATTTTCTACCGTGATGTTATAATAGTTAGAGGAGAAAAATCTTTGAATATTGTGACTTTTTTTTTTTTCCAGTAGCCTTACTGTTTCTACTAAAAGAAATACCGAAATAGGCTACAGAAGAGAATCTCTACAGTCAACTTGTGACAACAGAAAGCTCCACCGATCACTACAATGCAGCTTAAGAAGTAGTTTCGCTGTCCTTGAAAAGCTTACTTCTGGTTCTGTTGGTGTAAATACTGAAACTCCTGCTTATTCCTGTTACGGAAATCTGGTCAAAACTAGTAACTTTATAAAAGGAAACAGAAATCAACGGAAGAACTAAAAGCTGTGGTACGTTTGTCATTTTTACGTACGCACAGATAGCAACCGCCGTGTTCGGCCTATAATGAACTAGCCAAGGAAGAGCGAAGGGAGGCAGAGCGCTGTACGCGCAAGGAGGGTGGCGGCGACTCCTCCTAGGTGAAGGCGTTCCAGGTTAGCTGGAGGAAAAATACTGTGCGTCCTCGCTTCTCCATCTCTACCAGAAGAATCTGTGAATGAGTTTGAGACTCTCTCTTGATAAACTGTGAAGCACAGAACGAAGCGTATTTGTGGAATAGGGTAAGATGTTAAGAACGGCGTGTGGGTCTTGTAGGGCTTGGTAGCCAGGTACGTGCGGGACAGTCATTTTTGTGAGAAACTGGGGCTCGCAGCCGCCCTGTGCTGGGGCTGCCGCTCGGCGCGGGCCGCGCCGCCCTGAGCCGGCAGCCGCCGCCCCTGACCCCTCCTCCCTTAACCATCAGCACGGGAGCCCAGGCTGCGCCGGTTGCAGGGGCGTCCCTCCTCCGGTAGCTCCGCTCCGCGGAGCGACTCGGAGAGGCGTGGGGCACGCCTCGGCCCCCGCCCCCTCCCATGGGCCCCGCCCCCCTCCTCTTGGCCCCGCCCCCTCCGCTCGTTCCCTCCCCCCGCCGCGGGCCTTTCCCGCGCGCGCCTCCGCGCTCTAGAGCTGCCGTTGCCCTGTGGGAAGTGACGCGCTGCGTCAGGCGGAAGTGACGAGCATCGCGTGCAGGCCCGGACCGGTGGGGGGGGTTTGGACAAGATGGCTGGATCTACAGGTCTGTGAAGGGGCGGGGGGAAGCTCAGTGGGCCTGGGGCCGGTACGGGAAAGCGGGCCGTGGGGCTTGTGCTCGGGAGGCGCCCCCGCAAGGGCCGGAGGGGGTCTCCTTTCTCGGGGGGCGGGGAGGGGGGCGAGCTGCCTCTGACGGGAGCGGGGAGGAGTTACCTTCTGACAGGGGGAAAAGGGAAGCTGCAGGGGCGCCAGGCCGGGTTATGCTCCAGCCACGATCCCTCCCGTCTGTAGGGTTAGCGACACCTCTGTGAGAGCCTGGCCTGAGGGGTGAATGGCGGGAGAAAGGGCTCCGGTTTCTGTAATGAACGTAGCGGGGTGCTGGAGAAGGGAAGACTTTATCTGCTGAGAGACAGAAATGGGTAGATGCGTGTGCCTATAGGGAAGGGAGGACATGTCGCTAGCCTGGTAAAAATGCTGGAGGAAGAAGATTTGTACTAAAGATTTGTACCAGTGTAGCATCTAGTGAGTACGGAAGTCGTGGTATAGTAGTACCTAAAATAAAGGATTGTCTCTTACTCCTCTTGATGCAGGGTAAAAAGGGTCGGGCCTGTGTTGTGTTTTGGGGCAAAGGTACTTCAGTTTGGTGGTGACTGCAGCATGGTGGAGAAGAGGAGTGAAGCATCTTGCTCTCTTTCACTAGACAGCCATTGGAGCCAAAAGGTGTCTCTCATAGGCAAGTGGAAGGGCAAAGAGCTGCAAGTCATCCCAGGAATCCCATATCAGTAATCACTATAGCATGTGTTGAGCATTTGCATGGCAGAATGTTGTGGAAGGTGGAGGCAAAGAAAAGGACAAGAATATTGCTTCGAGTACTAAATGCAGAAGTTTAAGAAGCCAAGTTATACTTTCTCAGTTTCATTTTGTGAGGGGCTTGAAATACAAAAAGACCTTTCCCCAGTACAAAAAGCTGAAGCCTTCACGGCTTCATTTCCCCTTCTCTCACCCCTGAGACTTTATAAGTGGGATTGGTGGAGCTCAGGACAGAGGAATGAACTGACCTCAGTGGTCAGTCTAGGGTGAGCATTGGCCACTGATGTATTTCTGCTCCCAATCCACTGGATCATTGAGTGGTTGAGACTGTTACAGGACAGAAGAAACGTCTGTGTATTGAAACTGATCTTGGTACCTTACTGTTGATTCTGTGAGGAGAGCTTGGGCAGATTTTGGGGGGTGGGAGAGTCTTCTCTGCTTGGTAATGTGACATCGGGGATGTGAGATTTATGGAGTGAAATTTGGTAAGGTTACAACAAATTGGGGCATAGAACAGCTCTTGCAACTCTGTGAAAGAGCCGTCCAAAAAGATACATTATTGCCTATGATAAACTGAGCTAGAATGGATGTATTAGAGAAACATAAGTATTTACTTGGTGTGGATTACTGCATTTTATTTTGTTAAAATTTAATCACTTACTTCCTGGTGTCTAAGTTTAAAAGAATTTTATTATTAGTTTTATTACACAGCAACTCCCAAAGACTTCAGTTTATGTCTGGGCTCTGGCCTGGGATTTCCTGTAATGCACAGGAAGACAAGTTGGTTTAGGTCATGTGCATTAAGCATTGGCATTTGGCATCACAGTCCGTTCAGTCTGGCTAGTGTAGAATATCAGTTACTAAGAACTGGTAAAAAAAGCTATTTTCTTCCTACAGAACATTCAACTCTATAAGAAGAAATATTTTTTGATGAAACTTTCTTAGTTTTACTGCTATAAATGCTCTTCACAGTCTTACATGTGATACTTTAAAATCTTCTATATACACTTACTCAGTGTGGTTGTCTTTGTCTCAGAAATACAGCCACGCTTAAAGTTCAGAAAGCTGGGAGATGCAGAGAACTATTTATGTGTGAATCTGCTCTAACCAATGTAAAGTGCTAGTACTGCACGTATGCATTATTCAAGAAATGAAATCATTTTAGTAAAATGAAGCGAGCAGACAGAATCATCAACAGAACTGCTGGGAAAAATAGTCAGGGCTTCTAAAGCAAAATGCTTATTCCTGTGGAGAAAATACTGTTGGCTTTTTATTGGTAGATGCATAGATTTGGGTGGGGGAGGAGGGGTGTTTATTTTGTTCTTTCCACACAATACGTAGAAATTTAGATTTTTTTAAGACTTCACCCAGAAGGACTGCTCTTGCCAGGAAGCTGTGTTATACTCATTTGTGGAGGAGGGAAGGGAATGATTTGCTACAGACTAAGATTCAACTCTACCTGGCTCTGTGAATTTAATCTGCTCTTACTATAAAGTTCAACTTAATCCTTATTTATTTCAGAAAAAATGAATGTTTTGGTTGCATGAAGTCCAGGAATGAAATTCTAGCCCCAAGGAAGCCAACAGCAAAACTTTTACTAAGGTCAACTGTCTTAGTTTTATCCCAGAAATTCCTTTCCTGCACTCACAAGTTCTTTGAACAGTCATGTAAAAAATTATATGCCTTTAACAACAGATAATTTAGTTTGAAAATAGCTGTTCTTTAACGTGTGCTAAAGAAATTGTGTTAGTCAGCATTGTATTGCTGTCAAATAAGTATCTTACCTGCTTTCTAAAATCACCTTTATTGACTAATTTTACTTGTAGGTATTTGCATGTCCTAGAAATGGACACTTGTAAGCTGCAATTTGATTGATTTTTCTGATACTGCAACTCACTCATTCTGCTTGAATCTGGAGCTAGGTTGTTTGTGTGGGTACTGCTGGAGGTCGGGAAAAACAAGTCAATTTTTTAAAGAAGAGAACAGCTGTTGTTGATAGGATCAGCCAATTTCATATTGGTTAGGTGGAGATTCATTCTGTTAATCTCTTTGAAAATACAGAGCAGAAGCTGTAATTAAACATAGTTTCAGGTTAAAAGAAGTAATTTACCAAAGCATTCCATTTAAAATCTCTTGTGTAACTTGAGAAAAAGAAACAGGTCAATAACATCATTAAAAGGAGTTAATTCAGGAGTTAATTTCTGCATTTCCATAATTTGGGTTTTACTTAAAATTATCTTACGTGTATAGGATATAGATGTATCTGTCTAAAATGTGAATGTTCCCTAAAAGCAGTGATGATGTCACTAAGTGATCAGAACTTATGTGTGAAAAGATGAGAATTAAGGCAGCAGTGTCTAATGCTGTGCTCTGACTATGGGCTGCTAAAGCTTTTGTCTCCTTCCTCTTCAACTGAGGGCTTCAGTAGCTTGGGAGGGGGTCAATAGGGCTAAGTTAATGAAAATTCCTCTTGGTTTGCTGAAACTCTGCACTCAAGGAAAAAAATAGATTGATCTACAGTCAGCAATTATATGTGAGATTCCTGATTTACTTCTAATATGTAGTCACAAGCAGCCTTTTTTTGAAAGTGTGCTTAGTGTCTTTGAAGGAGCACAGCTAGATCCCGAACAAGTATTTTTTCCTGTGAATCCATACTTCTGATTTCCAGATACTCTATAATCTTTAAGGATGAATCGGCTTCTTTGTGTAATTTACATTGCCCATGCAAAAATATCTTTCCCTTTGAATTTATATATGATGGATTCTTTGACTAGAAATGGCACAATGCTCAATGTCAGTGCCTTGCTTGCTTAACTTTTGTTTTTACTTCTATTTGCAAACATTTAGTGGTGGTGAAGGCAGTTCTAAGCGTGCATGACTGCAGCTGTAAGGAAGCTGACACTAAAAATGAAGGGCTGGAAAGGGTCTTGAGTGCATTCAGTCTAAATCCCTAAGCTGTGAAGCAAGGGCTGACTGTACCTTTCCTGGAGATTGGAGTTTTTGTTGTTGGTTTTGTTTTGTTTTTAAAGCTTTTTTCCCCCTAAAATCCTCCATTGAAAAAGTTTCCATAATGTGAGATAGGGTTTTGTAATACTTTCCCTTAAATCCTTTGCAACTCTTCTCCATTCCAAATCAAGCTGATGTCTGTCTTTTCTCTTCTTAGTGGGATAGAGATTGATGGATCACCACACCCTGTGTGGAGACTCCTAGATATAAAGAGCCATTCACAGGAGTACTAAAGGAATTTATTTGTAAGTGGGATGTAGAAGACTACTTTTTCCATAGAGAAGATGGTATAATTTAAGCTTTGTATCTAGAAAACTTGTGTGTTAAACTCTGCACGGGTAGGCTTCTCTTTTCCTCTGACCTGTTGGATGCCCGTTTCCTTCCTCTTTTTTTCCTTGTGGAGGAAATAGTTGTGTATTTTTTATGTAGTATGTTTTACCTTCGAGGCTGTATTACTCCCTCCCTTTTCTCTATTATGCCTCCATCACATTGTTCACACATCCAGAACCTGTCCAAGGAGGCAGTTTAAAGGCTGTTCAGAATTTTACAGACCTCAAAGTTTTTTCTGTGTTTTTATAATGTTAGCTCTGTAAGCACAGACTTCTTGAAGCTGCAAGTAATCAGACAAAACAAAAGAAGTAAAATACTGTATTCTGTGAGGCAGCAAGCACTCTGTGTGGGGCGTTTTTCCATCCTGTCCTGTGCAGAAGGAATTGCAACTGTGATTGTTCTGCCTGCTTAAAAACATCTTGGCAAGCCACAAATAATTCAGATGTGCTTCAGCTGGGTTGAGAACAATCTAGCTTACAAATGACTTTTAAACTATATATAGACCATCAATTCTTTCCAACTTTGTGGCATATGTAGGCAAGATACTCTGTTTCTTCTCAGAGCTTTGCCCATACCATTTTCCTGTCTTTGTTGCTGGTATTTTACAACTCTGTCTTTAAATACAAGCCCCAACTTAACATCTTTCTGCCACAATAGCTGTGGAAGAGTATGCTCACGGGCTAAACACCTTACTTCTAAAATAAAAAAGTGGCCTACTTTGTGATCTCCTGTTTGTTTAAAAGTTTGTTTGAAATTCAAGGATGTTATCAGGCATAGTATTAAAGCCCGTTAGTCAAATTATTCTGTACAGTCCTGGAAAACTTTAGCCAGGATGAAGATACAACACATACAGTTTCAGGAAGATGTGCCTTTCGACAGTTAGAGGCAGATGGTTCATTCTGTAAACCTAAGCATGGAGGAGAAGGCTTCTCATGTGTGAGAATTAGATTTCCAAGTCTTATGAGTAGTTGGTGGAGTTGAATTACATGCATATTTGTTAGTGTTTGTGTTTTGCCTTATGGAAGATTTTTCCAAAGGCAATGTCAAGTACATGCTGTGAAACTGTTCGGCCTCATTTTGTTGACAGACCCTTCCTTCTCTCTCTCCCTACTCTTAAATGTGTTTTCCTGGACTGTAGCTTGTACTTTACCCTGACCAAAACTTTATGTGAAGTACTAGGTCAGCTTCAGCTACTCATGTCACTTAGGTTTTGTTGCCTCGCTGTCTCAAACTAGCCTGTGGGAGCCTCAGCACAGATTGTGGGAGGAAAAGGAGGTGCTATGGGGAAATAGTTCAAAATAGTGTTGATTTAAGTTGTACTCAGAAGGGTTTTGCGATATGCTGTCCTGCCCAAAAGAGTGTTTTTCTTTGTATTTGTCATTTGGAAGATACTAATGAGATTTTATTCAAAATATTGTTTGAATTATATCAGTACATCAGTGCAAAAACTTACGACTGTGAAGCTGTCAGACTGGTTCTGAATAACATGAGCTTCTGTTTTACAGCCTTTCCAAAAATGTGTGGTGCTTTAAGTACGTGACTAAATCATTTCTAGTTAGCATTTTTGAACAAATGGAACCTTCAACACTTAGAATTTCAGAGCTCTAAATTAATCCTTTATTTCAGAAGGATGAGAAGCTTCAACTAGGTTTAAAAAAAAATCAGAAAAATTACATCTAACGTCTAGATAGACTCAGTATCCCCTTTTTAAAAATGTTGCATTAGACATATTTAAACTGCACAAAGAAAAAAAAATCACCTCCTTTCATTGCATTTGTGACTGTTCATAGCTGGATAGTTAAGTGTGTTTGCGATTTGCTTGAGTAAATCAAAACCGTTTTTCCCAATACAGGTAAAAATAGCGTCCTTTACTCAGGATACCAATATAGTCTTAATAAAGTATCCGGTTTTATTCACATAACTTAGAACTTTTTCAAGGAAGAATTTGTAAGCTTCCTTTCTTACTGAAGTGGAATATGTAATATGTAAATATGAAATAATTTGGACTTTTGAGTACCACAGCATATAGAAAATAGCAGGCTGAAATATGACTGTCACAAAAATAACGCAGGAAAATAATTCAATGGCATTTCTTATTACTAAATATGTGGTGATGGTACATTTGCTGATTATATCTGTAAGTGTATGCCTGTGCGTATAACTGAAAGAATAACAATGGATCGTGTTATTTGTTTTACATAGATAAAGGATCTTTACATTTTCAACTGTGGGAGGGTGCTGAGTCATGTTGGAAAGGACCTTCATGCAAGTCTTATAACAACTGTTTGCTAATCAATGACTTGTAACCCGTTTTAGACAGCTTTACAGCTTTGCTGAACTAAATCCTTGATGCTACTCTTGTTATCTGGGTCACACATTGTATTCTTGCTATTTATTAAAGCAGACCCTGTGAAAGCCATTTCATGACAAGATACTCTTCTCTGATGGGTTCCTCTAGTGTCCCACTCCTCCCATCCCTTTATCTGAAATTTTTTTTTAATGTCATCACACTTTAAAAGATAGCTTAAAAAGTATGTATTTTAAATCCTTTTTCCTCTCTGCCAACACAATCTCAGGTTTAAAATGAAACTTTCAAAAATTGAGCCTATATGCCATTATACCTTTCTCTTAGCTTTTTTTGCCTTTATATAGCTTTATGTTTTTAATAGTGGGGTTCATTTGTACTAAAGTTTGGGGTTTTTTTAGCTTCTGAGGAGAGAAATTGGAAAGATTTCTTTGATAAAATCTTGATTCCTTAGACTATTAAATCACAATTAATGTTGCTAGTGGTTTTTGAAGTGATGGATATCTTTTCTAAACGCTCTTTACTGGCTTCCTGCCTTACATTGTTTTGTACAAAATTGAAATAGTAATAAAATTCTCAATTTGCTAAGCATCACAATGTGTCATTTTTCATAATCTATCATTTCATATATTAAAGCATATGGGAAGATAGTTGAGCCATTTAATCTCATCTGTGTTTCATTCAGAGGTAGCTTATAAAGAGTTAACTTTTAAACCGTAGTCAGCCTATGCATTTCCACCCTTCACCAAAACAGCTTGGATGTCAATTGATGAGCTATTTACTGACTTAACTGTTTAATTCCTGTATGTTTTTTCTTAGGGTTAGGCACAACTGGACATGCATTGTCTGTCATAACTGACTTCTGAGTTAACGATGGTCTTGTTCATAACAAAAAACTTGCACTTAGGTATAGTATAAACTGATAAATTTATGCCATTAATATTGGTGCAAATTTGTAAAATTCGTTTTAAGCAATTTATACCAATTTTGGGACTGCAGTCTAGTTTAGTGTTTTTTATATTATAGTTTTCTATTGGTGTTATAACTATTTTTTGAGGTTTTTTTTTAATGATTATTTTAATTACTTAAAAAGCTCCCACACAACAAGGTTCTGGGGTTTTTTTACTAAAAGCTTGCTTATGCCTTCGCTGTTTTGTAGTCTTAGCATTTATATCTGTAGTGGAGCAAGCTTCTTCATTAGTGCAATTTTCATGAGCACCATTAGTAATTCAGTGCCAGCAGCTATACTTAAGATGATCATATTTGCGTGAAAATGCAAAGATAGAGTGAAACAAACTGCAACTGTGGTTGCATCCTTGCTAACAAGTTGAGTCCAGTTGGAGTTTCTCTCAGATCTGGACTATATTCTGTGTGTGCACGTATCCAGTCTTAACTACTCTGTGTGCTTCTGCTCACTGACATACCTGTAATGGCTCTTATGCTTCTTTACTCTCGTACCTTGTACAACTTTAGGACGTTTAGGGTATTGTTGCTACATAAAAAAAACACGAGATTGAAGAGGGTATTTGGAAGTTGGACTGCAGGAGATGGGGAGTGGAGGTTTTCAGTGAGGCATGAGCCTTGGTAGGGAGAGATGGTAGAGAATGGGAGAAAATTTTCTGGGATTTGTGAGAAATGGCTTCTCTATGGATGCTGATCAGAGGGTGGAGCAGCTCTCATGAATCAGTTAATGGCAGCCACATCTCCCGCTGTCTGCTGCTCTTGAGAAAGGTAAGGGGAAAGGGGTGAGTGACAGTGGGGTGCAGGGAAGGAGGGGAGAGAGGAGTGTTATGAGCTGTCATTAGAAGGGAATAAAAACTAAACAGATAGAATATTTTCCTGGAGGGCATTGACCATCACAGGAAGAGTCCTGTCCACAAGGCTGTCTTCAGTAAATAATCTGATGAATTATGGAACTGAATTGGTAGAACTCGAAATTACTAGGAGCAGTTAGCTCACTTCATTCTGGTTACCTAAGAGGCAGGATAAGAGAAAAGAAGGGAGGACTTAAGTGAAGATGCCTTGATAGTGGACCAATTTGTTCTGGTAGTAATTTCTCACACTTAAAAACATAATTAATAAAACCTAAAATTGCCCAGACTTTTTCCTATGAAGTTAGACATTTGGAATGCTAGCTCTGCTGGAGAGGTCAAGTTCGAGGTCTCATCATTCTTACTGTGAAACCAACAGCAACTGAAACACATGGAATAAACTGATGTCGCTTTGCAGCCTTAGAGATTTCTCACTCCCGCATCAAGATTTGTGGTTTAAGCCATTTTAATGTGTTTGTAAATCAGATAGGTATTTACGACATCCCAGCGACTAATGCCTAGATCTATAGAAATGAATTTCTTCCCTTCCCACAGCTGAAACTAAACAAACTTTAATATTGTTCATATATTGAAAGCTTTACTATGATTTTCTTCTGTCTAAATACACTTTTTTTTTTTAATTAAATTTAAGCTGGGGCCTTGTAAGGCAACCTGTATTACCACCTCTCCTTCCTTGTGAGGCTGTCCATCACTATATACTGTGTTCTCTATTTTGTGAGTGCAGCTGGTAAGATGTATGTGAAAGGTAAATGAGAGAATTGGGTACCACCAAATCCTTCTGAGGTGGGCTCAGCCTTGAAAGTGGGAGCTGACAGGTAGTGGACCATACTTGTGCTTATGGCCTTTCCATTCCGAGTTAGTAGTCTGCCTGCCTCTACAATGTGTAAGTATAAAGTAAGTTCTGTGTTCCTTTCAAGACCTGTTGTACTGTATTTGGCAGCTGAACCCGAAGTATGAGATGGAGCACCTTAAGTTGTATTAAATGCAAATTTTAGCACAGTGCAACTGGAACTACTACTGAAAAGTCAGGTCAGTATGCAAATACTCTGTTTAGAATTCATTTTACATTATTATTGCTAGTAGATAACTGACAGTGTCTTAATGTTGTGAATATGCATAATGAAATTGAAAGTAAGGGGAAAAAAAATCTGATTCTGTAAATCTCTGTTCTGTCTTCAGTGAAATTACTGGGTTTTTTTGAACATTAGTGTTTGTGCCCTACCCTAAAGATATCAATACCCCTGTACCCCTCCAGACCATTTCCCCTCAGCCAAAATGTGCATGCTAGGTTGCAATAAATGACCAAGGCTTCTGCTGTATTAACAGTTTCTCATTAGCTCCCTTCTTAATGTAAGCTATATACAGAATGTTTATGGCTGTGGCTAGACTCAAGTATGAAGGAAATTGCTATGGAAATTGTTTTCATGCAGCCTAACTTTAGTTCTGAACTGTGTCTGTTAAGATACTGACAAATGTTAAGGTTTCACGTAAGTGAAATAAATAGAAATTATCACCAATGTAATTCTGAAAAGCAGTATTACTTTAGTTAGCTTTAACCAAAAGGTAGGTTTTATGCTGCAGGTTTGTAACTTTCACACTGCTGTGACTGTTCCTTAGCTCCTGCTGGGAAATGTTCCTCAGCAAGTGACATATCTTCATAAGAAAAAAAACCAAAAACTGATTAAATGCATAGTTTAACTTCAGTGTAGTTCGTAGAATTGCACCTCCTCTTTGAAGTCTGCCAACCTGTGTGCTTTCAAATATATTTTTTTTTTATTTTAAATACTGTAAAAGACAAAAGAAGTTAACCAGTTACAGAGCTCCTACACAGTCAAATATATCATGTTTTATGTATATATTATATATACATATATCTTGCTAATTTTAGTCCCGCATAGAAGCGGAATAGCCCATTCAGTTCTTACCAGCTCTGTTGAATACAGGTGATTTCTTTAATTCTTGCGAGGTGGCAGTTTTCTAATGTTTAGGATTGTAGCAAAACTGGCTCTAAATTATGATAAACATTGAACACATCGGATAAATGGCCATTTGCTCAATATGTGTTCATTGATGTATATCTATTTACTTGAGCTGTGAAAACTTACCTGCTACTTGTCTCTTTTCTTATGAATTCCTAAAGTTAGTCATCTTGTTTTATTTGTTTGGGTTTTGGGGATGAATAATTTCATTTTACATGGAAATGGATTTTTACCTGATTATGTCAGACTTGTTTTTCTGCTTGAACTTCTGTTCTAGAAATTTTCCACAGGTAAGCTTAGTTAGGTTAGTCTTCCTGAGTATGCAGATGTAAACTGCTGTTGCTTACAGCTTTGCCGGTTGCAGATGGTAATGACAAGATACTGTTCAACTGATCTGACACAATGCATGCTTTAGGCACTAGCAAAATGGAGAAGAAAGCATTCAAGATCACTGTTGGTTTTGAGGGGCTGCCCAAAAGAAGCACAGAGTGCTCTGGGGTCTCTGTTATCTGTTGTCTTTTTATGTCATCTGTCTATACTGAATGGCTTTAATAAAGTCTTTCTATATTGTTATCATTGCTAGAAATGCATGTATTTGGTTTTATGTGACAAAATCAGTGATGACTAGAATGTTCCTGTGGAAAATATTATACTTACACTATATGGATGTTTCACCCATACATGCTAGAACTGCTTAGTACCCTATTCACCTTCCTGATCCGTGCGTACGGGCCACGTATTGCTGTGAAATACCTTCATTTCATCACTTAAGATAATATAGTACTTTCCTAGTTTAAATTCAAAACTGTTAATGTAGAATATTCTGTTGCCCAAATTGCATTGCTTTGGAACATACTTGCTGAAGGAAACCAGAGAAAAATAGTGTGCAGTAGGTGTAGCCTTATGAATACTACTGTTATACAGAATTACGAATTTGAATTTTACTGAAGTATATTGAAACTTGGTTGGAAAGCAGTTAAAAGAAGTGGGATATACCCATAATTCTAAGAAAGCAAAAGTTTCAATTAACAGAGATACCAATATGTATCAAACCCATTTAACGAAGGTACAGTTTTCTCAGCACAGGCTCACTGTCCATTCAGTAGCACGTGGTTGGGTTGATTTGCAGATTTGAGTTCTGCAGCAGCAACTGGATGCTCTCATAGCTACTGGAAAAAAATGTATTGCTTTTCACTGAAAATGTCTATTTGCCTTGAACAAGAATCATGTTGTTTTCTTGGTTATTGGAAACAGTGCTTTTACTATGTGTGTAGTAACATTCTTGATTTAAAACAAAAAAAAAGTTCAGTATTGAATTGCTGCATTCCACTACTAATGGTAGTGATGGAGTTCTTTTGTAGATAAAAATCCCATGTCCAACTTCGTAAATAGGCAAGTTACCAGAAATACTTTTGGGTTTTGGAGCCAGGTTACTGTGATCAGCCTCAGATAGTTACGATGTAATTACAGTAAACCTGGTACTGCATAACCTAATAGTAGGTTCCTGATAGTAAGTCAGCCTTTTTTTTGTGTGTGTTCACAGAATATTTTACTAGGCAAAAGAGAATGTGATGTGAGCAGGGTAACTGGCAAACAAAAATATAGATCATGTTTTTAAAAAAAAGTTTTCTTCAGAGAAGAGTGTCTTCCAAAATTTTAATTCCACAGGAATACTTTTTGCAGCCAGAATAGAATATGTTAGCATTTCACATGCCCTAGCCCTCTTTCCTGTCTCTTTTGTGTATTACCCATTTCAGGGCCTATTTAAGGCTTTGGTTGTTTCTTTTTGTGGGTGTGTGGTGAGTTGTTTTTGTTAGTACAGTATTTCAGTTTCTTGCTTTATTTTGTCCAGAGCAAGATGACTTCTGAATTATTCAGGCTGAAAGGAACCTGTTATTTTCTATATGTTTCTCTTTGGAATTTTTTAATTCTTCTCCTCCCTTCCCCGGGAGAAATTGTATAATGGCTTAGAATTTGCAAGGCTGACATCCCTCCCCCCCACCATCCCTGTCATCAAAAAATACTTATTTTTCTGCCAGTCTGAAGTTGTTAAATGGGGTTTGAGAGGTTTTGTTACCAAGCTATACATACGTTTTCAGTTTCCGTTAGCTGGAAGTCAGTGGGCAAAAGATAACTCATACATTCAAAATTGTTTATACTACAGTCTTTTCCTGACATAGCTATCTCAATCAGGAAAAACAGAATCCCTGACAGTATCCTAGCTGTGTTAATGTATAATTTGCTGATATAACTTGTTCTTGGGTCCATATTAAGATTTGTTTTTATAGCTGTGTTAGGGAGTGTGTTGGTAGTATGAGGTGTGCTGGTATAACTATGGTAAAAGGCTCTTGGTATGGATGTAACTTTCAGGATGATTGAAGCCAAGAGCTAAGGAAGATTTTAAGAGAAACTGAATGCTGGTATGGATATTGTAATAGACAATTATTATTAAAAAATAGTTTCAGATGTAACAGAAAACCTCACACTTTAGGCTCTGAGCCAATCTATGAAGAATTAGGGTTATGGCTCCCTCTTATAAATGGCAGGAGACAGGTAGAGTGTAGGTTATCCCACTCTTGCTTGTTACATGGCAAAGAATCATTTGATGTGCAGGGAGCTTGGACTCCTAGCTGTATTTGAAGGAGCGTGTCCATGTGAATTATTTAAAAATGTGATTAAGTGTAGCCAAGGTGCTCTGTGAAATTTGACACACGTGCAATTATGTGTTCTGTCTTCATGCTGATGAAATCTCTGTACTAGTGGGTGATATGGTATTACCAACTGTGGAAGCGTCTCTTGACGTACTAGCAAGAGCAATTCCATCCAGGCAATTCCCCTTTATTGCTCCAGTAACAGTTGTTGGTCTTACTAAAGGATATTGAAGATTCTTTTTTTTTTTCCCTGATGTTTTTTCAGGTTATGCAGATTCTGGATAAAAGCATAACTGTAACTTCTTTTCTAACTACCTGTGACTTCTTTTCTAACTTATCCCGTGGGATAATACACCACTTCTGTTAATTTGGTGGTTTAGAATGTGATGACTGAAGTAGCTCCATATGTATGAAAGTAGACCCTCCTGCTTAATTTAAGTCTTTATTTACGGATTCTGCTTTTACTCTTTTCTCATTGTTCCAAGGTATTAAATTCACTGTTAATTTCATGGGTTTCTAATAGATACCAGTTTCTGTAGTCTAGTTTCATGATTAAACTTCTAAATTAAAAAAATTTGGTATATGTAAGCATGAGCGAGTTGTTTGTTGTTTAAGTGAAATATGTTTACCTCAACTCTTTGTGAAAACTTGGTAAATACTGTGTGACAGTTCTTGTGTACCGTTTTGGGGGGTCAGGAGGTATTTGTCAGTAAAATCTATAGTGAGGTAGGCTTCGCAGATAAACGGAAAAGAGGTTGGAGGAGAGGTTGCTTTTGTTTTGTTTTTTTAATCTTGATGAACACAGCTATATTTTCACATGGAAGACCTTAGTCCATCATTGCAAATAGCTGGATGCAGTGCTGTACCTAGCCATTAATCACAGCCTACTCAGTCGAGTGTACCACTCCTACTGCTCGGCCAGTGGTAAAATCGCATGACTGCTTTAATCCCCTTCACTTGGAAGTGAGAGGTTTTAGCTGAGGGATGCCTCTTACAGGGAGTAAAAACAACCTGTCTGCGCTTGTCTGAAGCTGGTTAGTGGTCCCATCAGCAAGTGGAGTTGGGGAGAACAATATTTGGCAGGCCCATGGTGGTGAAAGGCTAGAGAGATTTCTCTCTTCAATTGCCTCTACTTGTTCCAGAAGGTACCCCTGAGGTCTGGAGTCAGCTGAAGAATGGCAGTGGTTTCTCTGATTTCTTGTTGCTGTTGAGCTGCAAACGAGAACAGAAGGATGTTGTTTCGTTGCCCAAATTCTGCAAAAGAAACACTGATTCTTACTCGGGTTCTGTCAAGGAATATTTCAAAGTTTTCAGCAAATATTTGATGAATTGTATTGTCTGGATTAGAGACAAAACTGCAAGTTGTGTATGCACCATTATACAGTTTAGATTGCGCCCTCTGGAGTGTGTGACATAGTGAGAAAAACAAGAATTTTGACTTTAGACTAGGAGCAAACATGATTTCCAAAAGATCCAGACCATCGTGACCTGATACTCCAGATAGAAGTTCTTGCTGCTGTTTTACTGGAAAGAAGGTGCAATCTTGTACATGTGTACTATTCTTCAAGCTGGGTAGATTAGTGTTATGTAAAGGTTATAGCATGACCAAAGAAAACATGTAGAGTGCAATAGTGTGTGTGAATGCATGAGTGGATGCTCAGGACAGCATTAGCATTTAATTCCAGTTCATTTTGCTGGTAGTTTCTAAGACTGTAATTATAAAGGTAACGGTGGGGTTTTTTTTTGTTGTTTTTTGTTTTTTGTTTTTTTTTAATCCACTGTGTTAATTTTTGAAGTATTCCATGTCACTTGTCAGAAATCTATCAACACTGGTTTCCTAATAAAACATTCAGTAGTGACTTCAATTGAAGTTTAAAGTATTGAGGATAAAACATTAATAATATATGCCAGGAACATAGAAGCAGTTTCGTGTTTTTTTTGTTGGTGATGTGTTGTTTGTTTTTTTTTTTTTAAAAGCTAGGAAATACTGACCTGGTAATCCTTTGTTGCAGAAAGCTCCAGTAGACATTCATGATTAAGATATGCCCAACTTGTTGCTCTGCCCCTCTGATGTCAGTTGACAAATCAGGGTATCTCTTTGGAAATAGGGTGGGGAGAGGTTGTTGTCCAAATCGTAAATATAGAATTGCATAAAAAGAAAGAAGATCCTGTGCATTTCCTATGAACTCATAAACAAAAGAATAGAATATGTTTGCAAAAGTGAACTAAATGCCTTAAATATAGAAGTGCTCTTAGGAAATAATGGTTTTATCTTAATTTATACAATCTTTTCTGGTGACCCCAACCCAAATGTTGTAGGACTGTGTAACTTTCTGAACATGTTTGAATGTATCTTTGGTCCAGTTCTAGTTGAGAACTCTTTTTTTTTTTTTTTTTTTTTTTTTTTCCCCCTGGGATTTTTTTAATAGGTTGGAATCTCAGTTGGGTGGTGTGGGGTTTTTGTTTGTTTGTTTTCAAACACTAGGTATTTTGACTCTTACTTTTAACTTCAGAGCAGTCTTTTGCTACCTAGTTCTAGCACTGATAGGAATGTTAGCGTGGGGAACCTAGCACTTTTCTGTCAGATATTTTTGTCTCTTTTCAGAGCAGATCTAAATTATTTTCTGGAGATATTTTGGAGGTTTCCCAGTTCCTTCACTGCTCCCCTTGGACAGTTAGGGGAAGTAGTGAGCACAGACAACATAGTGGAAAAAATGTGAACACGGGACAGTCAGTCATAAGGGGTTGTTATTTTCTAGTAACCGTTGTCTCCTGCAGTTTTGTGTGTTGAATACAATTTTATGATACAACTGAGCCAGTCCAATGGCGCTTTGCCACAAAAAGCTCCCTCGCCCCCACGCCCATGGTTTTGCAAAGGACAGCACTGAAAGATGCAGCAGTCAGCTCTGGCATTTATTGATCTTTCTTCCTGAGTCAATTCAGTTGATTAACTGCTTGGATTTGATTTTTGCCTACAGGAAAAACAGCTTTTTACTAAATTAGTGTGCCAGTTTGGCTAATAGAGCAAGGCTAGGTAGTGCAAGAGCAACAGAGTTTTGGGAGAAGGCATGGAACGTCTTCTCCTGGCAATGAGCAGTTGGGTCACCTCAGCTTCACTGAAAGCTGATAGCAGGTGATCAGAAATAAACTTAAATCCTGTTTGCTACCATCTTTTATGTGCTTTTTAAATAGGTACACTATAAATCAGAAGTTCTGCAGTCAGAGCAAGAATTCTGAGAAATGGTGAATTTAAGCCACTGAAGAAGTCTTAAGATAATGATTGGATGCTAAAGTACATTGGTTTTGGGGATGGGAGTTGTTTGTGGGGTTTGTTTGTTTGGGTTTTTTGAGGCTCCACGTACCAAGCAGAAGCTATTCAGTCATGTGATGCAAACCAAGAAGTTCAGTAGAAGTTTATCCTCCTAATTTAATTTAAAAAATTTTTTTTTACGGATTAGTGTTAGCCTTTTACTGGCAGACTCCATTCCAGAGCATGTATGAATCTGGAGCAAAAGTAAAAACCTTGTGCTCTATAATGTAGTAGAAGTGTGATTGTCGGTTCTTATCCCTCGTCTGAATTAGATATGTAAATGTACAGACCTGATGCCAATAACAAGTCAGGATGGGACCAGAGGAACGGGCAAATTAATTTAAATGAAGCTTTTTAAAAGGATCTATGCTAAATTATCTGCTACTCGATGGACTGTGCTAGTACTTCCAGGTAATCGTATGTGAGCTCTTATCTGTGAAAATAAGCTTCTAGAGTAGTTTAACTCCATTAAAACGTATCTTTTACATCAAGGTTATCTGAGTTTTTGCTGCCATGGCTGCACTTTCATGCTGGTACTTCTCAGATCTCTGTGTGAGCTGGGCTGGTTTGTTAAGCTGTCAGGAGACTAACCAAAATGTATAATTTTCTGCTCAGTTAGCAAGCTGAAATAGCTCATTATGGGCTCAGATGAGTGGCAGTACCAAAGCTGGAAGGAAGGTGAGGCCATACATGAGTGATTCAATTTCACTGAACTGTCCTGATACAATACTCTTAATGCTTTTCCCTGGGAATTTGGAGAACTTGGAGACAATCATTTCTGCAATTTTTGGGAGCCTCTCCCTGGTCTGTGTTAAAAAAAAAAAAAAAAAAAGTTTTAAACACAGTTTAAGTTTTAAGAGAAACTGTAGTTATGCAAGATGAGCTATTTGAATAGTTGCTGAAGGGTATGTTTATCTATACTGGTCCATATGCATATGTATCGACTAAATAATCATATTTTATGCTATTGGTCTTCATTTTTTGCATAGAGACCACTTGGAATACAGACTACAGTAATGTAAAACCTGAAATCCCAGTGACTGAGTAACTGATATGAAAACCAGTTTTCTTTTACCCCCACCTTTTTCGAACTTGCATACTGTGTATTCCTTGCTAACAACTTTGTATGCACCCAGTATTAGAGTTTTAGTTTTATAAAGTACCTGTATTCTTCCAGTACAAGAAAGGATCTCTAGTAAAAATAATGGAAAACACTATAGCTGTAAGTAGCTACAAGAAAAAATATATAGCTATAAGCAGCTATAAGAAAATCAGAAGTTTTATTGTATTGTAATATTGCTACTACGTCATTGTGCATGTTTTATTTGAAAATAAAAGCATACCATGATTGCATGCACAAGTGTTAATTAGCTTTGTTCCCTATATCAGTGCTGAAATACCATTTTAGCTTCTGTGATGTAAAGCAATTAAGCATTCACTTTTTTCATGCCTATCAATATCTGTCTGCTTTCATGTATAATAATCAAAATCCAGTAATTATAGTTCAGTAAGTGAATATTACTTGACTCTCTTTAGAGGCAGTACATCTTCATATTCTGTTGTGAATATGTCATTATCTCTCTTTAACAACTTAATCAGTGTTTCTGCGCTTCTTATTTTTTTCTTGTTAAGTGGGAATAATAATCATTAGATTAAAAAAGGCTTGATTTTTAATTTGTTTTCAGGTATTAAAGTGTTTTTTTAATCAAAGGAAATCAAGTGAAAATATTTCAATCTTAAATTTTACATTTATTGTGATAATTTGTGTTAAAAGTTGCATTCTTTAATTATTTTTTGAGGGAATTTGCCATATCAGTTTTCTGTGGATTCTAGTTGAGCAGACCTTGACAGACAGTGAATTGATTTTGAACTGTACGGGCTGTAAACTGTACTGTGCTTGGGAAAGAGGGTCTGAATTAAGCCAACTCAAACTGAAGAGAGCTCTCTTATTTTCTCTTTTATAGTCTGTATTTTTATCACTTGGTAGTAACTAGCTTCCAGTGAAGTGGTTAGTTGTTTTGAAACAATTTGAGTGCTAAATGAATTCATGCAGGAAATACTTGTTTGGCTTTGAAAGTATATTCAGTTGCTAGTGCATAACATGTAACAGCAACGAAATTGTTTACCTTTTCCTTAATGTGAGCAGTATTAATTACATTCTTTCCTTTTCTCTAGTTAAAGTACCTCGTAATTTTCGCTTGTTGGAAGAACTTGAAGAAGGGCAGAAAGGAGTAGGTGATGGTACAGTAAGCTGGGGTCTTGAAGATGATGAAGATATGACACTCACCAGATGGACAGGAATGATTATTGGGCCACCGAGGGTAAGTGTGATGAATTAAAATGCTTTTTCTTAAGTTTGTAGGCAATACAAAATGCAAAAAAATGTTACTTTGCTACATGGTAAAGGAATTAGTTAAAATTCAAGGTATGAAGTTTTAGAAGCACTGTATATTCCTGTTAGATTTCATCGCTTCCTGGCATGTTAGTGTTTTCAGTCTAGCCTCCCCTAGTACATGTTTCTGCAGCTGTCTGTATAAGCCAGTTGTGATTTGAGATTTATTACTGGGTTAGGAATATAGTCACTCTGTATTTCCACCATTACTGCACATAAGTGTACAGTGATAGTACAGTAAACAGGGTCAGTGTCTTTCCAGAGTTTGATACGTGCCCAGTAACTTCAGTTCTGTAGTAAACTGGCAATATATTTTAAACTTTCACAAGTTTTATCAAATAGTCTTTCAGTATAGCAGTTTATGCATTTCAGTTGAATCATGCCTAAAGACCAAGCAGTTTTTAATTACCTCTAGTAAGATAAAATACATATACACAAAGTTGAAATCCTTCTGGCCTCTTAAGCTCTGTAGAATGTCATCTAGACTGATAAAACCTGCAAGAGAAGTAATTGTCTCTTATGTCTGAATATCAGCCTCATTAGATATGAACGGACACATCTTGACTTTTGTGCACACTTTCTCAAGACTTACAATTTGATACAAAAGATCACTGTGTAAATGAGAACTTCAAATGAGTGTAGTTCAAGTAGCTCGAAGTTAGTAGACGTCTTTCACTGCTAACATGAGGTTACTATCTTGTGTGTCCTTCAGTGCTGCAGAGCTTATTGGAAGAACTATCCAAGACAAACACTGAGACCGGAACTTGGTCACAGTGAAGATAATGTCTTCCAGAGAACAGAATTCCAGAGTTAGATCCAGTGTAATTCAAGCTCCTTTTGAAAATCAAGAGTTAGTTGCAAATTGCAGCAGACTGTTTTGAAAATCTGCGTAATTGTGCTGAGCTCCTAAGATCTGGGTGCATTTGAGAGAGAATCAATTTAAAATACAAGCGTAATGAGAGTATGCTTTGGATACGAGCTTCTGTGGAATCACAGTGTTTGAATACATATTGAAGAAAGTTTATAGTCTTACATGTGTTGAAAAGAACTTGCAAATGTGAGCTAACTAAAGAAGTGTCTCCCTGACTCTCCAAACAGCCTCCAGAACTGCCTGTGACTGGTTTCTGGTTCAACCTAAGGTAGATTCCTAACACATCTTTAAAGGGAGTAATTATTGTGTAGGAGCCCATATATTTAAAAAAAATAAAATAGCCCAACCAAACCCAGCCTGGGATGCACTTTTATTTCTGGTCATTTTATATTGCTGTCATTTTATTTTTTTTATGAAAGAGCGCACACAAGTAATATTTTGGGCTATTTTGAGGACACGCAGTCTTGCTGATAGAATGACTTGCAGTATGTGGCAGTTGTAGAAAGTGAAAGCCACCAGCTCCCAAGCCACTGGCAGCACCTTGAGAAGAATTGCATATCCAGTTTCAGAGTTTGTAGATGGGTGTTTTTGGAATTGGCTGAGCTATGCAGAGAGTGTGCAGTTAGGCAGAACAGAGAGAAAACTGCTAATACTGTCTACAGCATGAAGTTCTTCATACACGTTGCTTCTATAGAGCTGTGCAAAAATTGCTTCTCTTCCCCCCCCCCCGCTTCATTTGAAAGGTGAACCAACATACAGGGACGAGGGGAAGGTTTGGATTAAAGGAAACATTTTTCTGACCCCCAGAAAATGGGGTTTTACGCTTTTTGGGGGAGCTGGCCAGGGATGCTTCGCTTGCAGTAAAACTGGGACTTGAAAAACTGAGCAAAATTGAGAAGCCACCTGGATAGGAATAAGGGAATGAGAATGAGTGCTATTCTTAGGATTTTTCAGAGTTGTGAGCAATGTGTATACGTTTTGGCCTATTTCCACTATAACTGACAGCATACCTCTCTGGGGAAGGAAATTGTTTTATCTGGGTGAATAATGAGAATTTTTATTACTGTGTTTTCTTGTGGTGGTAGCAAATATGTTACCCGTAGCAGGACAAGATTACTTTTATTGGGCCTTTAGCTTTTAATGGGAAAGGATAATAGAAAACCTTTTTTCTAACAAAGGATGTCCTGCTTTGCCTTGTTTCTTTCTGATCCACTTGCTGCTCTGTCTCTGTGGCTTCTCGAAGTTACAGGGCACAGTTAGGGTGCTTCAGTAGTCCCATTTCTACTTTGCCTTTTAATTGACCACAGAGCGGACTGTCACTTGGTAACTTGACTATGTGGTTGATACTCCTACTTGGAGAGAGTAACAGCTGGCTGGTGCAGAACAGCTTAAAGATATTCTTGTGGAAGGCTCAGAGGCATGTTACTGCTTTTGGTTCATGTTAGTTGTATCTGTTAGGCCAGTGGAAAGACAGGTGTGGAAACTGGGTTTTGTCTTCCTTCTGGAGCACAAAGGCGTATGCATCAGTGACCAGCAAAGCCACTGATACCTTTTATTGTGCATGGCCTACTTGACAAGGTTAAAAAAAAGATAGAACCATATTAATTTCTAATTGGACTTTCTGAAAATATATTTGCACTTAGAATGATCTGTTCCTTGGTTGCTTTGAATTGATGTCTTCTGCAAACTAGCTGTCACTTTACTGTCTAAAGTTCATAAATACTCTAGTAAACCAAGCAATCCTCAGCTATGGAAGTCTTAGATATCTTATGAAGTGTTAATTACTTCCAGAATATGTTTTTTGCAAATACTGTTTTCATCTTGTTCTTGGTTGTGTCTTAACTGTTGGGTTATTGGCATCTTCGTCTTCTTCCATTTCCAATTTTTTTTGCACTGTTAGATTTTTTTTTTTAACAGGGAAAAGTGGTAATTTTCCTAAAGATTATTGATTTTTCTCTCAGCCCGCTACTGTGCCAAAGTTATTTTGGGAAAGCAGGTGGGTAGGAAGGATAAGAGTAAATGTGAATTAAAAAAAGAATTGTATTCTGTTAAACTTTTGTATGATATGGTCAGTAAGTAGTCTAATTTATACATATTCATCAAGTAATCAATATAACCAAAACAGTGGAATATCAATCAGTAATCCAGGTACATTCAATTGGTACATAATATTAACAGATTTATAATTATTTCATATTTGTTAATCATTACTCCTCTTGCCTTTGCTTTGGGTTTTTTTATTTATTAATATTCAGCTTTCAGTAAGATGCATTAGTCTGTCTTTTTGCTTTCTAGACAAACTATGAAAACAGAATATACAGTCTGAAAGTAGAGTGTGGACCTAAATATCCAGAAGCACCTCCTACAGTTAGATTTGTAACTAAAATTAATATGAATGGAATAAATAATTCCAATGGAATGGTAAGTTGAAATGGTAAGATCAACCATGTTGTTAATCTGTAATATAAATTATTTCTGTGAAAAACCCAGGTGAGGAATATGCATGTTGGACAGAGCTTTCATATGTAAATTTTACAATATAAGTACTTAATTTAAATAAAATTTCTGTTGCCTACTACTTCAAACCTTTACATATTTACAGTATGTTAGTGGCTCTTAGTGGCTTATCAATGAGGCAAGCATTATTTATAGTATTGAAACAGTTGTTTCTTTTAAATGAAGCTGAAGATTTTCATTTTGAACAGAAAAAAGTAAGTGTTTAAGCCATGTGTAGGTATTTCCCTTGTAATACTTTTATAAAAGGGGACTAGATTCATATTGTAACTGGAGTATTACAAACTTCATCTGATTCCATTAATTAAAAATGGAGGTAGTCCTGATGAGTCTCGCTCTGGATGTACTAACTCACCTGTAATGAACTGATGTATTTAAACTTTTATTTTCTTTTTACTGGGTTTATTCAAATCCAAGGTGATTCTGACCTTCAGTCGTAAGATCTTTTGATATAGATGGCGATCACTTTAAAATTAAAGATCAATTTGGATTAAGTTACTTTCACTGATCCCGCACTTAGGCTGGGATGAGTTCACGTACATGGGCAATGGCAGCCGGTCAAGCAAGTTCATTTCTCCATTATTCACTAGGTACTTTAATCCTGTGAGTAAGTCTGAGGTACCCCATTGCTCAGTGAAAAGAGATGTGAGCTATCTTGCATTTACAATGGTATATGCATATATCAGCAGGAAGTACAAGAATATATCACACTTGTCTGTGTGTACGTTTGTCTTTAGTGAATGCAAAGTAATTGGGTTAAGGTAATACTTAAAGATGGGTCAGAGCGTCTTTGGATTTTAAATATTTTGCAAGATTTGAAAGAAAGATGGACTTGCATTTGTGTAATTAGCAGTACTGAAATATGAAGTATCTAAATGACTGTAGTGGAGGAAGAGATTCTCAGGGGTTCCTTAGAGCTGTTGCAGGTGGTAGGGTGGTATACTGGTCAGTCATCCAAAACCAGTGCACTAACACTTCAGAAATAATCTAAAATTAATTTGGAGGTACTTCTTGCATAGCTAACAATTTTACTCTACCTGAAGATCTTATTAAAATTGCTATCTAAAAACCAGCTATTGTCTTCCGTCACAACTGTGGCTTATTGCTTAAGTATATGTGTTTATTAAGAGGTTGTGACTAGCAAAAGCTGCCAATCTGGAATGCAGCAGAGCTTTTGGTTTGTTTATAATACTATTTTCAAACTTCTCCCTAGTAACGTGTATTATTCTGAATCACTGAAGAAGTATGCTCTCATTGCTTCATCTATGCACGCCTGAGAGTATAGGTGTTGGTTTTGGAAGCAGAATCTCAGACCGGCAGAGCCTGAAGGCTCATGTTTACCGAGCCAGTCAGCTTGAGCTTTTGTTTGGAGAAGCCTACACTCCCTCAGCTCGCTGAAGAGCAGTGTGAATACTGTGACAGGAAGTATGCCTGGTTGGTTTAACAGCGCTGTTAAAATCCAGTCATCACTACAGGAAAATGTGGTTTTAATAAGTTTTTAAGCTTACACAAAACCTTCATTCAGTTTTTCCCCAACAGTTCTATAAACTAGTATATCTTATGAAGGATTTGCTATGCAAATGCATAACTTAATTTTTGAATGGATTTAAATAGGACTAGATAGTATTTTAAATGAAAACAGTTTTCATAACTAATGAATTTAAAACACATTTATTATGCAATTTTTAATGTGTCCATTGTCCCGGTATCTTGCATTTTAGCTTATTTCGTCATTGTGCTCTCTAGAGTTGTGTTCACTACAATCTGTCAGATAAACTGGGGGGCGTGTTCAGCATCCTGGAACAGTTCCCGTTGCTGCTTCCGGTTTTAGTTCCTTCTTGTTTCCTCCAAGCTGCTTTCCCACTTTCTGATCATCTTTCATTTAATAGATCATAAGCGGTCTGCTGCATTCTTTGAATGAATGACAGGGTTTCATGTCGGCACAGGCTCTACTATGCATGCTTGTGCTGCACCCTGTTTTTTTTGGCATGTGGCCAGCTTTCCATCACACTGCTTGTAGATGTCGTGAAAAAGTTGGTGACTTGCAGAAAAGAGACCCGAGATAAACAGCCACTGAAATTGTATGTCGTAGCAGTATTATCATGCTACTCAAAGCATTTGTAACTTTGTTAAGGTCCAGGAGATGTGTGTCAGTTAACACCTGAGAAAAAGTAGGGCCCCCAGTGTGAGGTTAGAGGGTGGTAATTTCTGTTGAGTTAGGCTGTGAATGGTGGAGGGAGGAGATGGATATGTGCTAGAGTTACTGGGGGTATAAGGAAGCTTGTCTCATACTGCGTTGTTGGCAGTGGTTCTCAACCTTCTTGACTTACAAGTCCCTATGCTTTGCATGAACAGTGCACGTGTGTAGTGAATTTATAGATACTGACAGTTACAAGCTTATTACTTTTTTTTGATTTTTCTGAGAGGAGTTTTGCTTGTAAGTAACTTTTCCATCAGCAGCATATCTTCAGGGATCCCAGAGATTGCTATTTGATGAATTTAGTGCAGGCAAGGAGAGGGCTACATCAGAAGTATTTTACCTCAGAAGACTAAATTTAGGTGCTCTGAGTCATGCTGTTAAGTTGCCTTTTCTTATCTGCAAGTTAGTTTTTCTGGGTTTCTGCTTTTCAGTTTGCCTATGGAGCTACTGCATTTGTATACAGAATTCAGGTACTAAGTTCAGAAAAGCTAGTCCATGTAGGGTTGGACAAAATGCCTTTATGTGCTAATGGCATCACTGTTGTAAAACTGTATTGAAATTATCATTCTTAATGCTGTGGAGTCTTTTGTCTTGGAGACTTGTGTATCCTGTATTGGTAAAACACAGGTTGCATTCTGAAGTGCTGTTTATTGTGCCATGGTCTTTTGAGGATGTCTGATTTTTGCATCTGTGAGAGCGCTCTTCAGTCTGCCTTCCAGGATTTGCAGTCACTTCTGTTCATGTAGATACCATTTACAGCTGGAAATAATTGTTTCCTTTAAACTCACTTGGGACTCTGTCAGCTATAAACCTGTAAACTGTTGTCCAGTTACGGCTTTGAGTATGTTTATTGTAGACTAAGTAGTTTGCTACTTCTTAAAGTTAAGATATTGGGAATGTTATAAACACTGAATACTTTGCAACATTGTGTAAAGTTATTTGTTTTGATTTCAGTTGTTTAGAAAAAATTATGCATTATACATATTGCTTCTCTTTCTATTGTTTAAGGATTTACAGTGATGTACCCCCAGAATACAACAGTCTTCAGGTTGCAGTTTTCAGCTTTATTAGCTTTTATGTGACCTTGAAACGTCTCCCTCTGTGTCCCGGGATGTGTATGTGAATATTACGTACTGCTTTTGTGTGATTTGAACGTAGTTTGTCATCCTCTGAATTTCTTACCATTGTTCTTCATAAAGTGAATTTATTGTGTGCTAACTTGGAAATAAATTCTGCAACACAGAAAACAGAACGTGAGCCATAATCTTTACTGCCGCAAGATGTCATGAAAAAACTTGGTGACTTGCAGAAAAGAGACTTGAGATAAACAGCAACGAAAACGTCATGTTGCAGCAGTTTTTACTCAGAAAACATTCGTAACATTATTAAAGCAGAGTTTACAGTCCGTGAGTTTGTTGTTAGAAATTCCCAGCCAAGAAAGAAAAGCTGGAGGAGCTTACTTTTAAGTGATCGGGTCTCATATTCCAGTAAAGCCAGTGTACGTAGATTTTCATTCTTTGAACAGCACTGGTGACCGTGACTGCTATGTGCTGTAATTGAGGCAGATCTCCAGACTTGAGAGAGCCTGCAAAGGCAAAGTTGAGGAGAAGGAAGATGGTGTGAAAGCAGAATTACCAAGCTGAAGATAGACCTTCATTTGAGGAGTCCCAGAGCAACTGCCTTTTCAGCAATTTTTTGCTAGCCCAATCTTTATCTGAACAGATAATTGTTAGATGTCCGCAGATTTGAGAAAGAAAACTAAACCTATCTTTTTCTTTTTGTCCGTGTTGGTTTACCAGTGGTCTTCTAAAACAGTTTATTATCATATGGGCTTCCACCCCCAAGGGCCCATCTTTCCTGGTTGGGAATCTTCTGGTGCAATCATTACCTGGTCTTTGATAGTTGTTTACTGTGGCTTCTTTACCCCCTGTTTTCCTCAGGGGGAGTATTGAATTTTTTTTCTTTTTTTTTTTTTTTTTTTTTGCAGGTCAGTGACAAATGTGATATCTCCTCAGCTACTTTAGTAGAAAGTATTGTGATTCAGACTAGGATGGAAATCTTTTAACTACTGGTCTGCTATTATACTAACTTTTGAAACGAATTTGTGTTGTTCCTAGTTTGCTGGGTCTAGCTCGTTGGATAGAAACTCTGGAATGTCCTTTGATCTTATCTAGAAGGATTGTAGAGGAAGAGATCTGTAAGAGCTTGGTACCTCAGAACAAAGATTCAGGCTAAATGATGCCTTACTTAAGCTGCTACTTGATAACAGGTGATCTCTTACCAGAATTTCCCTTTTACTCACTGTTGGTTTTACCTAATAGTCTGCTTTTTAAGAAAAGAGAACCTGTTTTCCAGTTGCAAAGATACTTCTGCTCTGATACTGCCTCTTACTTACCACATTAAACCAAATACCCCTTTAAAAAAGTAGTAGTAGTAGTAGTCCAGGAATTACAGTGGTGGTCTGACCAGTGTTACTTTCAAAACCTTTCTGTATTAGCTCATACACTCATGCATATTTTAAGTGGTATGATCTTGCTGCATAATGGAGCTTTCCTTTTGATGTTTTTTTTTTCTTCCTAATTTATTAATGTTTGCAATAATTATTAAGCAATCCGACTGTCTTTTATACTGCGGTTTGATGGTGTGCTGTCTTTGGCAGCTCTACTGACTTGCAGGGGTTCCAGATTCTGCGTAAAACGTTATTTGTGTGAAGAGACATGCTTATAGTGCTGAGCTGTGAATTGGATCAAGGATCCTGCTTAGGGACTTCTTTCCAAGCTGTTTCTTTAAACTGGGTGGGTTCTGTCAGTTCAGGTCAGAAAGTAGCTCCACATACATTTCATGGTTCACCTGAGCTGATAGGCAGTAGCACTGTTAAAGGTACAAGTGCCTAGTGAGGGGGAGCAGAAGTTTTTTAGGTTAGTATTGCTGCCCAAGCCAGCATGTTGTTAAACCTTGGCCTCAGTTTCCTCCTGCAAAAAGGTTCAGTCTCATCTGGTGTTCTGAAAATAGACAGTCTCACTTTGAACAATCTAGAAATAAAATGTCTGTGTTAACGTTCTTATTTCTGATTCCAGTGTTGTTTTTTCTTTCAGTTTGCCCTAATTAAGATGGGATAAGAAACTTACTGATGTTTTATGCTGCCTAAATCACAAAGCAGTGGTTTCCAGCACTTCCATAGCCATGTGGGCTGCCTGCGCTGCTCTGCCAATGGAATTCAGTAGCGTGCAATAGCCCATTCCTGCCCATGGGCCTGCTTTGCAGTTGCGCAGCTGTAGGCCCCTCTGTCGTCTTAAGTTCCTCCTTGCCAGGGGCTGGGTAGCCAGGACTTACCTGCTGCCAAAATAATTCCCAAGCTGACTTTCAACTGCTAACTTTCCTATGGAAACCTCCCTGTTATAATATAATTGTGTAAATTGTCCCACAGGTTTTATAAACGCATAGGAGAAGTCCCATGTCCTTTCCTTTCAGTTCATATTCAAATTGGTAAGTGATGTACAGTAATATTCACGGCTCCATAAGATGACTTACTGTAAGAAGGATGCAAAGAACGAAGAAATGTCCAAACATTATAAACCAGTTTTCTAAATATTTCAAGCCATTTCTTAGTATACGTAGTGACTTTTGATCTATCAGAAGTGTCGTGTAACATCAGTGTGAAATAAACCACTAATACTTGTAGCAAGGGAAAAACAAGGGAAACTTTCCTTTAGAAAGTTATTCTACAGACTCTTGTGTGGCAGGTTCTTTTAAAGAACTGAGGAAAACCCAAGTGTTTGTATGGCATAATGAAGGTGATTATTTTTTTCTTTTTGGGGGGTAATTTGAAACAAATTAATAAATTTTACAAGATATGGCTCCAGTTTTGCAGTGAATGGTTCGCTGATATACTTCTTCCCCACCCCCCCCTTTCCTTCTCACTGATATTAGTATCAGCACAGATGGAAGGGTCCACCTGCATGGATTTTATTGCAGAATCTGTATCTGTGTAAGTATATGATTGTTTTCCTTAAAATACTTTATGAACACAGGGACTTTATGCCACAGAGAAAGTGTCAGGGAATGCTTAGACCCTTTCTTAGAACAATTAGGTCAATAGCAGTTATGTGCGAAGAGATTTTTGTATTTCATCATAATTTAGAATTCTCTCTTCTATTTCCAGGTGGATGCACGGAGCATACCAGTGTTAGCAAAATGGCAAAATTCTTATAGCATTAAAGTTGTACTTCAAGAGCTAAGACGTCTAATGATGTCCAAAGAAAATATGAAGCTTCCACAACCTCCAGAGGGACAAACTTACAACAATTAATTTTAGCTGATTCTCAAACTTCTGTCTTAAAACAACAACCTTCTACTCATGTTAATGTCTTGATTAAATCTCACAATGCAAACACCCACACATTAAAAGAATTTCAGCTGGTATACATGACCTGGACATTTGTAAGAATATATATAATATATGTATGCCCAATATGTTTTCAGGCACTATGGGAGAAAAAGGCAGCACAATTATTTTTTTTTTCTCTTAACGAGGCACTGTCATTTAAGCATAAGCCTGAAATAGCCTAAAATTGGAATTCAGGTTTTACAAGATGAAAGCATGACAGAAAGTGTCAGATTGCTGTGGAATAATATATGTTTCTGAAAATAATCTCTTGAGAAGGGAAAATATAAATGGCATGCTTTATCCATCTTGCTTAGTAAAAGAGCTGCAGTTAAATTTGTTTTAAAGTAGCAGGTACAGTGAATACCGTTGCTCATCTTGTTTAATTTTGCAAGGGTGTGGGTGCCGACTACTAGTAGTGTCACAAAGTATGTTCAGGATTGTTTTGATACCTGTATTTATAAAATGGGGGGATTAATTTCTGTTAAGCAGCTCCTGTGTGTTACATGTATCGAACATGGCAAATATTTGTTTACAGTCTTTGTTCTAATAAACCATGCATTTAAGTTTTAGTGAAACAAAGGAAATGTATGGATATGTGATTGAGATTAAAGTTAGTCTTAAAATGTAAATAAAATGTGGAAAGTGTCTGAGGCTGTGCCATTTCTATAATAGTGATGTAATATATGTACAGTAACTTGCAGAAGTAGTGGAAAGCCAAACATAATATTGCTGCTGGTTTTACATGCACCTTTTATTCTTACCACTTTTGTATGCTTAGTTTACTTGAGAGGTCAAGGTATTCCATTTGTGGCAGGGGAGTAAGTTCTGTCGTCTGTAGTACCACTTCTTTAGACAAGCTTGCACTGTATATGTGTATATATATTGAAAAAAAACCCCAACCCAAACCAACCTCAAAACCAACCCCAAAATAAAAAACCCTTGCGTACCCATCTCCCCATCACCTCCCTTCCAGATTCTTTTGAGAAATGAGCATAACTTTCACTTTGCTTACTTGACCTCTGAGTGGTTTTCAGACGACTTTGCTGAAGTCTGTCCTACTTCTCAGTCCTTTGTCTTGCTTTTGCAGTTGCTGCCTTGATTCTTGCTTTGTTGCATCTTTTCCTCTTCTATGTGTCTTGCCTTTTTTTCCTGTCTGTTCCACTTTTGCCTTTTCTGAAACACACAAAAAAGAAGCTTCAGGAAGCTTTAATAAAAATTACACCTGTGGTACAGATCATCATATTTCCGTCAGCATTCCATGTATCATATGCCATGACACAACTGTCTTTGTAGCTAGAATGCTTTCTGCCTCTCCTGCAATTGTTCGTCTGTTTTTTCAACGTATTCTGTCTGGTGGGAACACTGGTTTTAGTTCTGTTACCAATTGCTCATAAAGAAAGTAGTTAATACTATCCTTTTGGAAATTATACCTTCTTTCCCCACCTCCCTTCTTGGAAAATGCAAGCCTTTGTTTATTTTGGTGAGAACATGTAACATGAGGAGCGAGTCAGCTATTTGGATTCAAAATTTTATTTAGTGGTTCTTTTAAAAAAATGAATATAAACAAAAGCCATCGACGGCCAGGTAGCTTTCTTGGATATGCCTTTGCCTATTTCTGATGTAAAGAATGAATGTTTAAAAGCAATAAACTAGGTGTGTTGTTTTTTTTTTTAATTGAAAGGTTTAATTAGTATTTGTCAGTTTGTGCTTTTTAGACAAATTGGATGCTTCCAGAATTGGTGGATTTGTAGCTGCCAGCTACCTCGTGTTTGTATTTATATAGCATATCATTTGTGACGGTTTGGCTGAAGTGCATTGCAACATTTTCTTACTTGATTTAATTTGAATGATTTTGATGCCATTAAATCTTTTTTTTCTTACACTAACTGCTAATCTATATTTAATCAATTAAAATAATGGAACTGTACAGTTCTGAGATGTGAATTTTTGGGAAAATTTCACCATAAACTATTGAGAGAATGAGAAATACTCATAGAGAGTTATATGGTTGGTTACATAATTTAAGAGACCGATTTATTCACAGAGCATGAGAAAGGGCTGGTTGGTTGCTTGGTTGTATGTGGTGCAAGTTGATCCCGCAACAGTTACTCCTTCTTGTCTGTACCATTTGTATGTGAAAATCTGCATATCCAGCTGTAAGCAGATACATTTTGCAGAAGGGAGAAAAAAAAAAAAAAGTGGTGGAGGGAGTTGACCGGATCTCTGACACCAGGGTATGTAATATAAAGGATGACTGTAAAAATATTCCTGCAGTGATTTTTAACTGTGTTGGTTTTCCATTTTGCTCACACTGGGACAAGTCTAAGTGTAATTAATTAGGAAATTTAAAAATATTTTTTGACTACTGCATAAAGTCTCCTCAAAACTCTTTTGTTACCTGAAGAAGATTTTGAAGCACTGCTGCTTTCTATCCTCCAGAAAGGTTACGTTGTTTTACAGGTATCCATGTCTGATCAATGTTTACCTGGTAATCTGTTTTCTCATGTTCTTGTGGTTTCTCTTAGGTAACCTACTTAGATGCCAAAATTTTAATTTTCCTCTTGTAAGTATTTAATTTGTGTTATGTTCTTTTGGCAAGATTTGCATTTGCTATTGTTAGGAAAAGTGTATTTTTTTTCTTCTCAGAACTGTATTTGTACATCTTGCAAAGCAGAGCACCATTTTAAGCAATTTGTATGAGGGGCAAAGTGCAAAAGTTCTTAATACAATGTTTTTTCAAGTTGCATTTGAAAATTCGTATCATGTTGGTGGTCATCAACTGTGATTGCTGAGCTTTGTGCTCTGAAGCATTGCCAGGGTTCTTGTGTTTTGGTTGTTCAAGGGAGGGATAAGTTTACTATGAAGCAAAGAAAAAACCACCAAAGATGGTATGATTGATGCTTCGTAAACCTTAAGATATAATGAACAAGCCTATGGCAATATCCACGTTACAAATAATGTGCCTTACTCATTGATAATAAAGTATGTGAAAAGTTGCAAGGTGTGCACCTACCAGCTGCCTTGATGGCACTCATCTTCCTGAAAGCAAGTTGAGAATACTTGACACCCAGCGAGACAGAGTCAGGAATGAATCCCTCACCTATTATGAAATAAATGCATAATGCACATTCCTCCTAAATGTTTGTTATTGTATAGGGTATACCTAAAGGAAAATTTTAGTGCATCCTATGACAGTTGATTATCTATAATAACAATAATAAACTGTGTAATTTGGACAAGTATTTGTGTTTTACATGGTTACTTATATGGTGAGTGTGTGGAAATGTATTTCTTATTTAGTAGCTTTCGGGACAATAATTCAGGGCCTAAAAATATTTATTACACTTCTTTTACACTGTCTTTTGATGCAGAAGGCTCATTTAGCAGGCCACCTGGTAATCATCCTGTGGCAAAGGTGGGATGTCTGACTACTAGTCGTTTTTATTCTGACCCCTGGTGTGGCTAGTTCAGCTGCTAGAGAAGGAGGAATAAACTGGTATTACCCAAGTCTGAATACATGTTACTCTAACAAAAAAAGGTGGCTTAGAACTACTGTTGGTCTTTCTTTTATGTGAGTAAAATTCCAGATAGAAGTGAAGCAGTGGGACAAAATATATTTCTCAAATTTGTCTAAATAGTGTGTTCAGAACTCTTTCATGAAGCCTAGGAAGATTTCTGAGGTGGGGAGGTATTGGGGGAACATGATGAATGCCTGTGGTCTTTCTTTAATACTAATTAAAAAAAAAAAAAAAAAAGAAAAAGCTTTAAAACTTGTTAATGCATCTGTGTTAACGCTACGTGATGAAACAATTGTGGGAGAGGGTTTTCGGAAAGAAATCACCTGTTCTGGTGATTGCGTTACTCCCTGAAACAGTGTGTTACACCTTTTCTGTTGCAGATCCAACTGATCATGGGCTAAAATGATATGAAGGGTGTGTTGCCTGTAATGCTGGAAGTATGAAAATAACTTACTTAGGCTGCTTTAAAAAAATGCAAAAGAAAACATTTCACTACCTGATCTCAACTTCCACAGGAATGAGTGCTCCATTCAATGGTTAAAATACCAGCTTTCTAGATTACCTTAGTGTTAATGTGGTTTGTAACGTATTTTTTAAAAAAAAACTAAATGGATGTATACCTTCAGCTTAGTTGATAGAGAGTTGTAAATGAACATACAGTGAATTCCATTCTATAAAGTGTCATATACCAACTCTAAAGTAGCATTCCCATACTCAAACAGTTCCATGAAGTTTTTCAGTCTTTACCATTTTAAAATAGTGATAAATATAAAAAGCCTTTTATTATTTATACTAGTGCCAAACTATATAAATGGATAACTTAACGGATGATGTTGAGATAATGCGCAAATAACCACTGCTTGGGATCTCTTGATGTAATGCGTATTTTCTATACTAATTTACGACTCTTCACCATCCCAACCTTCTGCTTTTGATATATGTAGTATGGATAAAATATAAATATGGTTTTATAATGTATAAACTATGCAGTTTGGGTTTTTAAAAAAATATATTTATTAACTCAGAAGTACTGAAGGGATGGCTATGCAGATGGAAGGAAGGAAGGTTTTCATCAGCTGGTTTTTGCTTGTTCCCATTCTGCTCCCTGGTTATTACAGACCTGTAGGTATGCTGATTTAATGCATTGGCTGTTTTCATTTTGAATTATTGTTATTATTATTATTACTACTACTATGATATATTGCTATTATATTTTTAAGCATGCAGGAATGAGGGAGGAGGGGAAGGGTTTGATTTACCTCTGCAATTTCTGATTAAAAATGATCAAGAGAAGAAGAAACCTGGTAGAGGTAAACACAACTGTTACTGACTTGACTTGAGAGTAGACCATGAAAAATTGGCTATTTTTCCCCAGTTGTTACAGGAATAAAACCTGTTACAATTAGGATGAGAGCAGCTCAAACAGTAGAGCTGTGAAGTTATGCTGAAGATGTGGAAGAGAGTGTTTGTAGCGGATCTTTCCAGTGTCATGAAAATTGGGTTAATATGGGAGAGAGTGTTCAGCCTCGCAGAATGACTTTGGGAGATGAACTAGCACTTGGAACTCCTTAAATGCAGCCTGACAGGCCTTTAATGTCTTTCACTTTTTTTGAGATAGAATATTCCTGCATTTAAAATTGTTAAACACTGGTGAAGTACAGCAGGTTGAGATGACTCGGTTTCTTTTAGGTTTTGATACGCAAAACTTGCCACCATAAGGAGCTGTGTAAACCGAAAGCATGGAAGTGTGTGATGCTGGCGGCTGGCTCTTTAGTTCCCAGGTTATTCGAAGTGAATGGTGACCAGCAGTTTTAAGTTTAAATGTATGTGTGTAGTTAAGAGGGTCAATACTATTAATGAGAAAAGTCTATGCTAAAAGCTCTTTGCTTTTGTCATGGTATTGGGCAAATTGCCAGCAACTCTGACACCCACCCCACCCCCCCCCCCCCCCTTTTCGGGCCGACACTTTCTTCCGCTGTTTGTTGTTTGCTGGACTGCAGTTCCAGGAGAGAGCATTGTTTCTCATCTCTGGGTGGTGTGTCGCACTTTGAACTACATCCGCTTCTGAGAAATCTCTAAAATAACTCCTTGCCACAACATCACAGTGTCAGGATTCATGGAGACAGTCATAGTCATCTTGGTTTGTGTTTTCTGAAACCATTTCCCGTCATATGTACGCTTTTTTCTGTATGAAGAGTCGCAGATAAAATTTATCATCTCGTATGGTACTACTAACCTGTAACAATATTAGATTTGTTACAGCCTTATCAGAAAATGTTTCAAACATCTGTATCCTTACAGTCAGCATCAAATGTACGAGTCATTGCATTTATAGCAAAATACTCATGCTAAGTTACTACTGTGCTTTCATTTCTTAAATGCTCTAGCTTTGAAGTACTGAAATATGTGAAATTAAATTTTATAGCCATGATGTTTCTAGCTAGAAGTGATTTTATATTGCTATTCAGTCACTATGGTAATTACTTGCTTCCTTGAGCTGTCATTCAGATTGTGCATTAAACACTCATTATATAAAATCTTTCAGTTTCAACTCAATTAGTAGTGTGATGGTCTTGATCTTCCGAGTGGGATGCTGTGAACAGAGTACTGCTTTGGAAGCTTTTCATTCTACTGCCCTGCTTTCAGTCTGTTAAGAAAAAATGTATGCTGAACTGCTAATGTTCCTTAGAGTAGTAACTATGTCTTCTGGCATTTCAAATAGTCTTCACTTATACCTTCAGATTTGTTTGGAACGGTGTTATTCATTCAGTGTAACAGCGTTAACTCTCAATCTCTAATTTTTACTGTATTTTTTTGATTTTATGACTCTCTAATATCTCTATGATAATTCGTATTAAAACAGAAGCCAAAATGGTGCGCTGCTTTACTTGACAGATGCACAAATCTCATACGCTGCACTAACGAGCCTGTAGCTGAAGACGAGGGGGCAGTGGAGATGGAAGGAATTCATATAATTTAAGTATATACAACTCCTGACACCATTCAAAAAACACGCTTTTCTCTGTCGACATAAAACTGGGTTGCCAACTAAGTATTTGCTTGGATTTTAGATGCTTGCTACTACATAGCTGAAATTACATTATATGGCCGTCTAGATATATGGGTGACCAGTAATTTTGCCCAGGTGGGAGTGGTTTAGTACGACCACAGCAAGAATTAGAGTTCAGTTGTAGGCGCTTTTATGTGTAGTAGCTGGAATCTGATTTATGTCTGTACTATTTAAAGACAAGTGGCAAAATGTTTTGGTATTAAATTCACGCTGTATCGCTAATGCTGTTTGGTGGGTAGTTCTTACTTGCTGTGGCTCGAAATTTAGCAATACTTACTTATTTTGTATTCTCACAGTATTGGTTGGGATTATTCCATCCTGGTCTTGTAAAGGATAACACATGCATGTGCGTGCATGCACGTACTTTCACACTTACAAAACATTTAGGTAAATAAAACTGTGTTGCTCCTTCTCCGCAGTTATTTGGGAGAAGAGTTAGATGGGGTAGCTCAAAACTTCGTGTCGGAATGGCCAGCTAGTGATAACCATGTGGTAGCTGCATTTCTTCTGTTCGCCACACCTCACCTGTAATCCAGATCACCAAGTAGCAGTGGTCCGATCCTTTGCTGATCTTTCTAATTTCGAGGGAGCTACTCCCCAGGCGCTGAGGGGAGGCAGCCTGGCTCAGCCTGCTGACGCTCACCGAGGAGGGGAGCGCCGTGCTGGTGTCTGCCCACCTCCTTACGCTGCCCTCGCCCCTGTGTGAGGAGCCTCCCCCGTGGTCCACGCGGAAGCTGCTTGGGAGTGGAGCAAGGAGCTCTGTGGCTTGCAGACAGGGTCTTGGCAGCTGGAAAGCACGCTTTCCCCCTGCATTGATGTTTTGTAACTCTCCCCCAACCAAGTAAAGTTCAATTTATAACTTGAATCCTTAAAGCATTTACTCAAAGAATACTCAAGCATTTACTCAAAGTGTAGCTACTAGCTTTCTGTGGTGATAAGCCCAGAATACAGACTCCTCCTTTCCCTCCTTGTCTCCAAAGCAGCAGTTCTCAGTTAGGCTGTGATCCCTCTGAGGTAAGAGCGCTTGTAAGGAAGGTAGCAAGCCTTGCAGAAGCAGATACCAAAGTCAGAAATCAGCGGGAAACCTGGGAACTGGTCACAGCCTGGGTTCTCTGCTCTCCTGGGTGGGTGGGAATTATGTCTTCCGGTACTGAGAAGGTACTCTTTCATCATTGCCTATGCTCGCCTTTATCCATGGCAAAAACTGAGCTATGGAAGCTCTTGGATAAGCAGAGAAGTCCTTGTGTGATGTTCGGAGATGAAACCTTCCTGCAGAAAGCAGGGCTATCCTTATGCATGCTTTACAGGACTGGTAATACACCCTCTAAAATGCTTTGCAGAAGAAAGATTAACACTCATGTTTGGCATCAGAACGTGTATGTGTACGGGGGAGCGTATTTAACAATGACAGCCAAAATGCATAGGTTTGGGGTGAAATTCTGACAGGGCAATTTAGCAGTATGTATTTCTAGCACAGGAGTTTCTGGTACAGAATGCTTTTACAACCCCAACCTGCATGTGCCTTCTTCATCCAGGTGTTCTGAAAATAACTATTTTTCTGTGTTAAGGAGGAATACCTCTTCAACTTTTGTTGTAAAATAATGTTTGCACTGTGAATGTCTGTGCACGTCTTTTGCAAGGCCTTGTCTGTCCTCTGTAGAGTTCTCTCGGCGCCTGAATCTCTGGGATGCAGCTGTGCCCCCCAGTCTGAAACAGGTCTCTGCTTTTTGCCTTCTGGATTCTGGAGCCTGGCTGTTTGTGCACTGCTTCTCAGAGGTACATGAAATATATTTCAGATAAGTAAGCATGCTGGTGGGCTTAAGTTAACTTATAGAGGAGTCCATGGGGAAAAAAAAAAATTATGGGTTAAAGTTTGAAAACCCATTCTTATTCCATTTTTTTTTTTTTTTTTAAATTTGAGTACGTGAGTGGGTGCCTGTGAGAATTTGCAGTACAGCTGAGCCACTGCTGCAGAGACCGGGTTGAGTTCGTGTCTGATGGGAGAGGAGTCTTCTGGCTTTGGTCTTTTGGCAACTGGGGACAGCCAAGGCAAACGCTCGGGTGTGCTCTTACGGCTGGTGATGGTATTCCTGTTTGAGGAAAAACAGCCGTCCTGTTTACATAGCAAATCACTGTGGCATGGAATGAGGTGTAACTGTGTTGTGAGCAGTGTGACTTAGCTTCCTCCCTTTCCCCTAGAAAGGTAGCTTTAGTTTCAGGTTTTTTCCCCTCTTTCTGTATTGTTCGGTGGATTTTGCATTTCTGTTTATGCTGCAATCTCTGTAATAGCCAGATCTATTCACATACACCAGTTTGATCCAACACAACTAGAAAATTACATCATACAAAGTCCCATGTGCCAGAAATAAAGAAGTGGGCTAAATGGAGACCTCGTGGTAGCCAGACTGGGCATCCCTGAACAGAGCAGCGGTGGGGGCCCAGCCAGGAGCTCTGCTCAGGTACCTGCTTTTCTTGTCTGGGCTCTGCTTTCCTTTGCTCCATTTTAAACTTGGAATAGGACTAGTCAAACCCAACTTTTGTGTGAGCACAAATTAGCAGTCTAATCTCAAAACATTTTTGTGCTTAAACCCAAACCTAAGGTCGGAGCTGCTGGTTTAATAAAGCACTTACCACTTGTTAGGTAAGAACAGGTCAGAGTCAGAACCTGACTGTTCCTCCTCAGTTCGCCTTTGACTGGAGTGATTTAATTGATTGCACAACATGTGTTTGTTGTCAGATAACTTCTCTATGGATGTACTGGTGACAAAGATAAACTTATTTCCCTACGTCTGTGAGGAAGGTAACATTAGATTTTTTTTTTTAATGCATTTACTGTTGCTTGTAGCCATTCACGCGGTTTCTAGCAACAATTACCTTCTAAAGTCTTTGGTTTCCACCTAGACCAATTTTCTTCTCTTCTTTAACTCTCTTTTTTCTTAGACTGAGAGTTGCCAGGTCTGGAATTTGCGTGGTACTTTTGAAATCTCTAGAGCAAAATGCCTGACTGAGCTAGCAAAAAACCACAGTCATGGTATAAGAGATGGGACTTAGGCCATTGCTGCTACATCCTGATCTGAAGGTGCCCCCCTGCCCCAGGCAGTATTGCCTTGACGATGTGTTTTGTTACACTTGAGAAGTGTGAGTAGTGGGCCACAAAGAAACTTTCAGCATTGCAAAAACCATAGCTCCAAAAGGCTTGGTTTCAGATAATTTGCATGTGGCTTGTGTAAAGATCTTTTTTGCTCTCTTGCCGTTTAGTACTCACTAACTGACAACCAGGAAGTGTTTATGTTTCCTCATTAAATAATGAGATGAGACCTTTCCAAACTGGTCCACGTGCCAGTAAGTGGAGAGCAGCAGAATCTTTCTCTACTCTGTCTTCAGTAACCAAAAGGTGGCTCCGTGGCCTTGGAGGTGGCAAACACACAGCATGTTACCGATTTTTCTTTACAGTAAATATTTGGCATGCATCAAGTATTTTTGTGCTTTGAACTGCCAACTTGTAAACTACCTTGGGTAAAGTATCCAAGCTGTACTGAGTTTGGTAGTCTAGCGAATGGTTTTTATCTACCCAAAAAGGAATTTGACATGTAAATTCAAAGGAAATTGTGTTAGAGAATAAGCTTTTTTAGGGTGCCTATATAATGCTTAGAATTCAGGGTTTAACTGAATGTCACTGCAACCTAGATTTTGGTTTATTTAATTAAATTGTGTGATTAGATTAGTGGATCAAGATCTTTGGACAGGCCAAAGCACAGCAAGCGATCACTTCTTTAAAATGGACAAAGCCCTTACGGCTTAAACATGCCTGTCCTCTGAACAGTCAGCAAGGAGCCGGTGCGATAATCTTGCGACAGTGGTCGGTCTGTTCTTGGAGTGACTCCTTCACCAGAGAGCTCCAGCTCAGACGAGTTTTCGTTGCTTTGACTCTGCTGGGTCTATGCGTAGCCACAGCCAACCAAGGCCAAACACAAACCAGCCGATCTCTGCGCCACAGCTACTCCGTCCTCCTGTGGTTTTCCGCTCCTTTCCCTTTCAGTCTCAGGGAGACTGATCTTGGGCTCACGCCGCTCTTACTGGCATCCCAAAGATTCTCAGAGGCGGCTGCAATGTCACCACTTTTTTTCCCAGAGGACCCAGGTGGAAAATGGTGAAGAGGAGATGTTAATGGCAGAAGGTGACGGGCCTGCTTTGATTCATTCTCAGGATTTTAGGAGGCATTGTAGCATCAGCAGAAAAAGTTTAGCATGTTATCACTGCAAGGAGGAGGAGAGAGAACACCTGATAGCCCATGAGATTTTGGATTATTTGCCTTCAGACAGTAAAGTTTTTATAAGAAGTGGCTACAGGAAAAAACATACAGGTAAACTTACCTTAATTAATGTTAAATTGCCTCTAAGCTATGGGTAATTTAGACAATCCGGGGAGATGCCTAATAGCAGAAGGAATAAAGAAAACTTAATTTACTGTTTCTGTATGTAGGAAAGCACTTTATTAGAATGTAGAAGGGGGCCAAGTGGCAAGCAGCTTCGCTTAAAAGCATTTTTTGAAAGTGCTTATGCCTTTGCTCTTGACAAATTATTAAATATGCAAAAAAATTTATTAACTGCTCAATGTATACAACTTAAAAGGAAGAGACTTTGCAGAGGTTTGGGGGAATATTCGCTTATTGAGACTTTTCTTGAAATTCACTGCCCCTTAGTGTAATCTGCAGGAAATGTGGTGTTTGAATCTCAGTAGGGGTGCTCTAGTCCTAGATGATACTAGAAATAAATCAGAAATCATTATTGGTGCACAATTATTATTAGAAGTATAAGTTTAGGAAGGACTGAAACTAGAGGTAAGGGTTTGCACATTTATATGATAGGTGCTTGGTGCATTAGTTGCAGTAGAAGAAAACAGGAATTACTTGGAAATGAGTTCTGAGTGCTCTACTGAATGCCTAATTACTGAGTCACATAATTGGATTTTGAGATGGCATCAAACAATCAGCATCTGAAAGCAGGTTGCACTGCTACTTACATATTATAAAAACAAACCCAGAAGCAAAACCAAAAAATCCAACTATGTTCCTCACCCAAATGGAAATGGCTTTCGCCTGAAGGTAGAGTTTTGTTGAGTGTACCCTGTTTAAAAAGATAGTGGCAAAACCAGCCTCTTGCTCATGCAGTCATGGTTAATAATCAAAATGCTCTAAAACTGCATGTTTGTGAGCGGAAGCATGGCAAATAGTCCTGTGCTATAGGCTGAGAGGTAACTGTGTTTTCGTGTTTCTAGAAAAGAGTAGGATTGATGGTTGCTGATGGGGCTAATCGGAACAGCAGTTGGGATGCTTGCATTTTTGATTCATCAGATAATTGACTCTCTCATCGAATTGGAATGGGACCTGGTGGAAAATTACCTGCAGGTGAGCAATAGAAAGTCAGAGTGACCTCTTCTGTGTGTGTTTATTAGAAAATCCACATGGTAAAGTTTTAACTGACTAGAGGTGCTGCCTGTCTAGGTGGGTATGGACATCAGGTATCCTGCGGTGCTTTGTGTAGGCATGCTTTGGTGTCCTTTGCTACAACTTAGCCTGTAGTGCAGTGTAATATCTGATGGTGTTCTTGTGATAAGATTGATGAAGGAAGTCTTTAAAATATTGTGGCCTTCCTCTTCCTCCTTGTACATAAGGGGGGTGTGCTGCTTTAGGTATTGTTGATGTCCAAGGGAAGGGATTAGGTTTCTCTTAAGGCACTTGGTGAATGTGGACCTGGTATCAGATATGTTATTTCTTTCTATGTCTGGGGCAGCTGTCTTTTGCTAATGCTGTAGTAGATTATTGTGAAATGATTAATTTTGTCCTTGATGGGTATCATCATCTCTGTAATAATCGGGATGGTGGTGGTAAAAATCACTGAATGGCTAAAACCAGTGTAAATGTGTTGTGGGCTTATCCATGGCCACACGCTTTGAGGTGCTCCAGCATGACCTCATGCACAGCCACTGATGCTTCAGGTTGTACCTGCTGCAGCATGGGCTTGTCCACAGCCACAGATGCTTCGAGGTGTACTTTCTCCAGCGTGGACTTACCCTTGGGCCACAATCCCTTCCGAGGTAAACCTGCTGCGGCACAGACATAACCACGGCCACAGATACTTCGAGTTGTACCGGCTCTGGGATGGGCTTATCCACGGCCACAGAGGCATCGGGGTGTCCTGCTCCCGCAGGGACTCATCCACAGGTCTCAGTCCCTTTGACTCGAGCTCACACCGGAGTTCCAGCCTGCCCAGTACAGCAGCACAGAAAGAGCGGCGATGCCCCGGCCGTCTGCCAGCCCAGGCGCATTGCCATGGCTCTTCCCGAAACGTTCCCAGGCACAGCAGGGTCAGGCGATCAGCAGGACAGCAGGACAGCAAGCAGCGGTGACGGCAAAAAGCAGCCGCTAACGCGCCCCAGACTCTAATATACAGGAAGGCAAGCAAGCCCCGTGGCAAGCGCAGGAGCCTGCCAGTTAATGGCTAAACAGCAATGGCAGCTACAAATTCGATCTAGCACGTTCCAATCAAACCTGTCGTTATCTCGAACCCTTCAAGCCCCACATTGGGTGCCAAAAAGGATTGTCGTGGTTTAACCCCAGCCGGCATCTAAGCCACACAGCTCCTCACTCATTCCCCACTTCAGTGGGATGGGAAGAAAATTGGACAGGTAACAGTGAGAAAACTCGTGAGTTGAAATAAAGACAGCTTAATAAATACATGAAAAGTCACGCACACAAGCAACGCAAAACATGGAATTCATTCACCACTTCCCATGGGCAGGCAGGTCCTCAGCCATCTCCAGGAAAGCCGGGCTCCGTCATGCCTCACCGTTTCTTGGGAAGACAAAGGCCATCACTCAATGTCCCCTGGCTTCCTTCTTCTTCCCCCAGCTTTATATGCTGAGCATGACACCATATGGTATGGAATATCCCTTGGGTCAGCTGTCCCGGCTGTGTCCCCTCCCAGCTCCTTGTGCCCCTCCAGCCTCCTCACTGGTGGGGTGGGGTGAGAAGCAGAAAAGGCCTTGGCTCTGTGTAAGCCCTGCTCGGCAATGAAAACATCCCTGTATGATCAACACTGTTTTCAGCACAAATCCAAAACACAGCCCCATAGTAGCTACTGTGAGAAAAATTAACTCTATCCCAGCCAAAACCAGCACAAAATGTTAAGGCACCTCTGACCCTGCCTGCTTGTTTTTTCTCACCTGTAGCAAGAAGCAGGTGGTAAAATTTTTGCCTGGTTTGTGATGTCTGTGGTAGATAGTATGAATACTGAAGAGCTTCCTGTGAGAAAGGGGGTTTGAGCTTCTGTTCCAGCTGGATCCTGACCAGGGAGGGTCAGGCATCCTGTCAGCCGGTGCTGGGGGAGCCTGTATAACCATCGGGCACGGCGTGCAGCCAGCAGATGCAGCGATTTGTGCAGAAGGGGGCCAGGGTCTGGGCTGACGGTGCGTTTGCGCTCAGCAACAGCGGCAAGGAGCTGCCGGAGATGGTCCGCAGCACCTGGGGGGAGAAATTACCCCCGACACATTTGGAGGTCACAACCCAGAGCAAGCTCCTGAGAGAGGGCGCAGCTCTGCAGGTCTGGGCCTGCGGGCAGAGCCTGGGGCCTCTCGCTGAGGCTGGAGCATGGCAGATGAGCTCCTTGTCTGCACAGATACGGTGGGATAGCTGACACTGCTGGAGCGCTGCAGTGGTTGGATACAGGCTCTTTAGGAAGGACAGACCTGGATGGTTAGGAGGGGCAGTTGCTCTTTTTGGTGAGAAAGCAGTGGGAATGGATCGAGCTGTGCCTTGGGGCAGTCAGCTGAGAGCTTGCGGATCGGGGTTAGAGGGCACGCCAACATATGTGATGTTGTTGCGGGTGTCTGCTGTAGAACGCCAGCTCGTGAAGAATTAGACAAGGCTGTCTTCAGACAATTGGAAGAAGTCTCATGGTCACTGGCCCAGATCCTCATGGGGGTCTTTAGCCAGCCACTCTAGTATCTGTTGGAAGGACAACATAGCAGGGTACAAGCAACCCACGAGGTTTCTGGAGTGCGTTGATAACAACTTCCTGATAGATGACTGAGAAGCCAATGAGGGGACGTGCTCTGCTGAACCTCATACTTACAGACAAGGAAAAACTGGCCAGGGGTGTAAAGGCTGGGGGCAGCAGTGACCATGAGATGGTGGCATGCAGGCTCCTGAGATGAGAGGGGAAAAAGCAAAAAGCAGAATCACAATTTTGGACTTCAGGAGAGCACTTCGGTCTGTTGAGATCTTCTTGCAGAACCCCAAAGGAGACCATCCTGGGGAGAACAGGGGTCCAAGAGGGCTGGTTGGTTTTATCTCCTCCATGGTGAAGAACAGTCCATTCCAATGAACAGGATATCAAGCAGAAGGTGGCAGGAAGCTCCTCACAAAACTCAGACATAGAAAGGAAGCACACAAAAGGTGGAAGCAGGGACAGATGACCCAGGAGGAATACAGAGACACTGGCTGAGTATGCAGGTTAGGAAAGCCAAAGTGCACCTGGAGTTGAATCTGATAAGGGATGTTGAAGGGCAACAAGAAAGGAAGGAGGTGTCTACAGGTACATCAGCCGCAAAAGGAAGACTAGGAAAAACATGGGCTTGTTTTTGAACTGGGTAGGGGACTTGGTGACAAAGGACTTGGAAAAGGCCAAAGTACTCAATGTCTTCTCTCATGGAGCTGCCTGATGTCATTGTGAAGCCACTTTCAGTTGTCTTTGAAAGGTCATGGCAATTGAGGAGAGGTTCTTGGAGGACTGGAGGAAGCCAGTGCTGCTCCTATCTTCAAGGATAAGAAGGATCCAGGGAACTACAGGCCAGTTAACCTCATCTTGACCCAGGAAGGTGATACAGCGAATAATCCTGGAAACCATTTCTAACTGTATGAAAGACAAGAAGGTGATTGGGAGTAGTCAGCATGGATTTACAGTGG
>JAVKLA010000027.1:8330644-8342408 GCA_034782735.1 Sagittarius serpentarius
AGGTGATCCTTCCCCTCTATTCAGCACTGGTGAGGCCACATCTGGAGTACTGTGTCCAGTTCTGGGCTCTCCCAGTACAAGGAAGACATGGATGTGTCCTCCACTATTCTTTGAATTCAAGATAATGAAATAATGCTGCCAACTGCTGAAGGACAGATCTCAAGCACTTAACAGAAATGCAAGGGAAGGCTTCCTCTGTGGAACAGATGGAGGCGGAATATATCAGAGGGAGTATCCAAGAAATGAACAAGGTTAGGTTTTCCATGTAGAAAGCATATATAATTCTCTTGGAATATTATTATTTCCCTAGGGTTTCTTATATGCAAACTGCATATGTTTATAAACAGTGGATGAATACACATACGTACATGTATATATACATTTGTATGTACATACACGCATGTGTGTATATATACACACTAAAGTATAAATAAAGCATATGTAGAAAGAAACCCCAGTTTGATTCCAGGGCATCACAACAACCGTTACACACACCGTTGGTCCTGTTGTATTATAAAATTTGTCCTGTTGTACTGAACAAATGCAGAGGGACAGGAGCTAAGCTCTCACAGGCTCTGACATCAGTACAAACATGTAATTCCTGCCCTGGAAGACCTTCCCGTCTACATACCTCCTTCAGCTGCGGATGAGCAAAACTCTTTTTCATGCACTTTGCTTTGCTGTTTGGCTGCGCTGCACGATGCGCTTACAAAAGCCTTGATGGGACATGCTGCCGGGAGGGCTGCGGTGGCCGGCTGTAACTCTGGGACCTCAGAAATGCAAGGGGTGTGTTTGACCTGCGCACACAATGAATCACAGCTGAGCACTGCAGCAGGCGGCAAAGTATGTGGGAGCTGAGGGGTTCTGGAGACAGCACGGCTGCGGTCAGCCCAAGCAAAAACAAACAAACAAACTGACAACCCAGCGAGACTGAAACGTGTTTTTTAAATGTGAGAAGGCCTCGTATGAGAGATGTCCTTTTGGTTAAAATAAAGCAGAAAAGAGCTTGCTCACATATATTCTGTTTACTAATAATAGCTGCAGATTCATAAAGGTAATTACCGATGTAAGACTTTGAAGCCTCCATTCAGGCAAAATGTCTCCTGGAGACATCATTTAGTGTTTTGTGCATGTTCTTAAGATCCTTTAACTCTGCTTCTGACCTGAAAAGGGCCTTGATGAGTAACAACATGTCCTTTATAGTGCTTTTAGAGATGGGCAAGAAGTTCTGGAAAAAAACCACGACGACTCTGAAAGTTATCATTCACCTTGCCGTTACTCACTCCTGTCTTTCTAAGGAGCCTGCACTGCTTGTTTTGTTTTTTCCTGATGGTACACCTTCTGCCTGCAGAAATCTGTGGGACAAAAGTTCATTGAAAAGCAGGACCTAGTCTATGGGTACTGATGTAGTAATCTATTTGTCAACCGGACAGGATGGCAACATCCACATGATGTGGCTGTGTGCGCTTGGGTCTGCGGTGGCCATGGTGATTTTCTCTTCAGGCTCAGTGCTGGTAAGTGTTACATCCCTTACACAACAAGCCTATAATGCTGTGATAAGACAGATCTTTTGCTCTTCCAAATACTGGTTAATTCAGTATTTTATTTAAAAAAAACCCTCAATTATACAACCCAATTGGAGAGGTCTGTCTTGGCGTTCAGCCTAAAGCTGGATTCCACCACCCGTAACTTGTATAAAAGTGTCTGGGGTGAAATCAGTGGTGGTGGCGATGCAATTTACACTTAGCATGTGGTGTTTATAAAATAAATACAAGTGGCAGCTGGTGTAACTCGTGAAAGCTCAGTGTTTGGAAGGGGCCTAAGCCAAAGACCATCGGTCCATATAGAAGTTACTGTTGGTTTTAGACTGATCTTTTAGCTGTGCTATGTGGGTATCGCTTGTAGCCCAGATCGGTACTTTTTTGAGGCAGCAAGGCTAAAACATTGAGCCCTTCTGTCATTTACTGTCCTGCAGTGTTCAGTTTATTTATAGACAGGCAATTAACAGCATAGGTGAGAGAAAAAGTGAATGTTTTACTGAACTTACTCCAAAATCCAGCAACGGTAGGAGAAATGAGTTTGCTGTTATACGTGTAATAACTGACCAGTTTTAAGCGATCTAAAGTCTGAACTGACTCATCACACGTGTACACCCTGTCCCGCAGACAGCCTGTGCAAAGCCAAGAGGCTGGTTGGCTTCAGGCATCAGAGGGGATGGCAGGGGGCAGGGGCAGGGGCCCTTGTCAGTCATTTTCTTCTCTCATTACTCCCAGTACACATACAGCAACACTGTTGGGAGCTTGAATTTTCATGCGTAGCCAGAAATTATATGTGTATCTACGCCATCTGTCAATTCTGGGAAAGTTTGTTTGTGAACAGAGCAAGGTGAGGGCTGGACTTCAAAACCATGTCCACAGACACATCTAACACATCAACATCTAACGATTGTTGACACTCTTTCTCTTTTTCTTTTCTTTTTTTCTTCCTTTGCAGTTCTTTTGCCCAGCAGGTTCACCATCTGGCTTGCCAGAAATCATTGGGTATTTGAATGGCACTTCTATTCAACATCTTTTTAACATCAAGACCTTTTTAGGGACATTTGTCTCTTGCATGTTGGCTGTAGCCTCTGGGCTCTTCTGCAGGCCAGAAGGTCCCATGATCCATTTTGGGGTAAGAAATAGCAGACAAAACTTAAAGCTATCAGGCTGAGGGTATGGGTTTGCAATGTCTGTCTTGGTGGCAGCACTGGCTTAAAAAATATCCTGCATTGGGAGCTCTTTTCACCTATGCTGTCCCCTCCTTTGCATTAGCACAACTATTCATGCCATGCAGTGAAGAAAAACACTTTTTCATTGCGTGTTTCAAATACCGCCTCGGTTCCCTAGTACGGTTCCCTGTGAGGGTCGGCAAGCAGTTATCTGGATGATGGCAGTTAGTTTTGTTTCTGAAAAGCAACCTGTCCCCCAGCTATGGCCTGCCGGCTGCTTTGTGTCTCTTATAACTGCTTTTACCTATACGAAGTCTGTATGCAAATAAAACCAGTCTCAAGCAGCTGCGCACAAAAGGGGCAACGATTTTACAGCTGCCTGCAGAAGTGCTGTAAGTGGCTGCACAAGGCGCACGGTGACGGACAGCCAGGCCCTTGGGGTCCGTGTTTCCAGCTTACAAAGGCGGCAGCTGCCGGTGCCAGCTCAGGGCGATCACGGAAAGCAGGCGCTGCTTTGCAGGCTCCGCAGATGGCAGGTTGCAAGTCAGGTTGGAGCTGCTTGTTGTTCATGCAGTAGTGTAATACTACGTTTCTAGGTAGGGAAAAGTAGACTATAGTCTTTTTGAAGGATAATGTTTTTATCCCCGCCCCCCTTGCTATATACAAAGAAAGAGAATCCCCATCACCCTACTGTGCTCTGGGGCCTTGTGAGAAGGGGAGAGGAGGGTTGCCCAGTCCTGCTCTGTAGGTCAGAGCGGTTCTTAAAATTTAGTGTGTTGCAATACAGCCAAACTTAGTAACTGCAGGCCACATTTTGGGCTTTTCTGTTTCGGTAAGCGACATGATTTCCTTTATTCACTGTTTAGAGGAGAATCCTGCTGCACTTTATTACCATTATTAAACCGTATCTTGAGTAGACATGGTAAATTTGGTCTCTGCTAATATGATGGAGATCGTTTGTTGGCTGGTTTGCTATTTTATTTCTGATCCTTTTTGGTTTTGGAAAGTATTCATCGTTGAGGTTTGTTCTCTTCTTCTTCACTGCCCTGACCACCACCCTCTCACATTTTCTGTTATTCCGCGAGTTTATATTTATTTATTTATTTGCATGGAGGTGTAGCACTGTAGGGGATGATTCAGATGTTCAAAAATAGGAGCACATGGTTAGTCAGAGGCAGCCACAAACCTTCCAGACGATGATTACCAAGGTTTAGCTCTCCCTTTAGGTTTCTTTTGTTTTCTTTGCTTTCAGACATTTGTCTCCAGGAGCTCAGAGACTGCAGCTGTGATTTTTTTTTTTTTTCCTTTGTGCTGGGTTGGTAACAGTGACGCAGGAGCCAAAGAATTGAATCATATTTCCATGAAGAAAGTCAGCACGGTGTTAACGTAATGCCTTTTCAAAACATAGGAATTAAGAGCTAGTTTAATTTAATTTAGCTGGAACCCTCCACCAATTTTATTAAACACAAACACACGTAAGTTGCTAAAAGCCTCTCAGAGATTCGTTAAGGCTCCTGATTTAAGTCTTGTAGAAAAGTCTTCCAAGATTATACAATGAATAGGTTTTTCATTTCACTAAGGGTTTGGATTTTTTTTCTTCCCGATTTAAATGTAGTTGGAAGTGCTGCCTGGGAACACACTGTAATAATTTAAATTGTGACACATCTTCTCTTACAAGTGGGGCTGTTCTGGCTGCCATGGTCATTAACCTGGGAACAGATGATTGAAATGATGGGCTATAGTCTGATGTGTCACCACACTTGGGCAGACATTAACATGCAGTTCTTCAAAAGCCATTTCATGGTCTATCATCACAACACTCATTGCAAAAGAGACATTTAAGTCTCTGAGTCAAGAATATGAAAGTCTTTAGTAGCCTCTTGCTTTATGTCAATGGGACTTTGCATATTTAAAAGACGTGTTCAACATTTTCCATGTCTAAATCTGTTAAAACCAATCTAGCTTTGCTGCTGCATGCCGGGTAAGGCTCCGTCCTCCCCTGTCTTTAACCGTGGCTGATTTATGAATAATTTACCAAAGAGTGCTCTCAATTACACAATGTCACTTTTAGTGCTCTCCTGGGTTGTGGCCTGAGCCAGCTGCAGTTGGACAACCTTGGCATCCACCTCCCGATCTTCACCAGGTTTCGGAATTCAGCTGATAAGTAAGTGACGGGCAGAGCTGTGGGGGTCTGGAGGGGCTGCCCCATCACCTGCCCTCAGTGCTGGGGGGGTGTCCGGCAAGTCATCGGTGAACCCATTGCATCGGGAAGGGAAATGGAGATGCTGCTCCAGCAGTCTTTCAGCCTTCCTGCTGTTTGTCACTTTGGAATGGGGAAAAAGCCACCCGCTCTAATTAAAAGGAAGTTGTTTAATTAAACAACTTTAAAGTTCTTTAATTAAAAAAGAGTTCCTAAGTTGTTTTATTGAATGCTTGTGAAATAATACATTAATACTGAAGACCTTTTTTCATTGCCTTCTGGGTTGTATAAAGAGGGAGAAAAACGCAGGATTTTTACATGTGGGCTTTATCCTCGAATTAACGATGCCGGCCCAGGAAAAAAGAGATTGTGGGGATTGCACAGTGTGCACAGGGGGCCCTTGCTTTATTTTTGTGCTTTTGAAAAAGTAAATTGTTTGTGACACTTTTTTAATCTGGCTTTTCTCTGCTCATGCGTGTCTGTGAGATAACTCTGGTAAGCTCTCTTTTGTGAGCAGTTCTACTGAAATTAATGAGATTAGTTTCCAGAAAAAGAAATTACAAACCAGTTTGTCTTCTGGATAGTATTTATTGTCCTGGTGACATCCAAAGCCCTATACAATACTGTTTTTTTTTCCTAAAACAAGGAAAAAAAGAGAGACTCTCGTGTTAATTTCCTAAAGAAATACAAATAATTCAAATGAACAGCCACTATGAACTATCTGTGGCTTAAAAGAAAATCAAAAAGCACCAAAGGGAAGATACGGGATCTCCTTTGTCTTTAACCTTTTCAGATCAGTTGTTTAAATAAATCTGAGACATGCTGGTTAAACAAAATGTTAGTCATGGAAGAAATCAGCAATTGTGGTGAGAGAAGCAGCGAGAACTTTTCTTTTTCTCTGCAGGATCCAGTTATAGTATAATTAGAAAGGAGCATTCGCTTGCAGTCAGGAACCATCCTGGGAGAGACAGGTTATGTGGAAGTCCCCTTCACAGAGAGGGTTGCTGGTGAGCAGCAGAGACTACTAATCTCAGTCTAAGCGAGACCTCGCTTCTTTACAAAGGCCAAGATGAAAGACTCCCGCTCCCCTGGTATCTTTTGGAGTTAAGTAGGCTCAAGAGATGTGCCCTCTCCCAGTACTGTCACAGGCCGAGCAGTAACTCAGCAAGCGTTAGGATGTTGAGGGATCTTAAGGCGCCCCTCCATCGGGCAGATGTAACGGGTGTGTAGGAGGGGTCCAATTTCATTGTTGATGCTACTGATGGGACACGCAGTATGTACAACTGACTGGAGCAAGAAATTGGAGACGTCCAAGCAAAGCTTGCCCAGCTTTTACTGTGGCGTGCAGTACCTTTTGAGTTCCCTGCTGCTGGAAACAATGTCCCTGTGAAGACGCAACATGTAAGTAAAAATCCGTGCACAAGAGTGTCTATCTCAGCACTTGTGAGTTGGGAAATATCAGACATAAAGTTGCCTGTGTAGCTTTACTGGTGGGCTTTGTTAAGGGCTTTGACACATGAGCTGTCTAATCTTCTCCCTTATTTTCTGTCCATTATCCTCACTGCCACCTTTGTATTGATAACATTTACAGATGCCACGGAGAGGTCAAAAGGGCCCCCTAATGTTTAAAGTTGACCTTGATCTGTTTTTTGGTGTTTGGTTATTTTTTTGTTTTGTTTTGTTTTTCCTGAGAACTTAGCATTTCTTAATATTAAAAATATTCAAGTGTTTTGTATACTTGTTGACTTGAGCTAGTACTGAATGCTCAGCATTTCTGCAAATTACCCCTGAGGTCTCAGGTAGCACATCCAGAGGATGCAAGTTCTATAAGCTGGTGAGCACTAGTGATTAGTGCATTATATGTATCAGCATCACCCCAGTGTCCCCTGCAAAGGCTGGATTTGAATCTAATTTTCCAAGGCAGAATTCAAGCATAATTTTATTTCTTCTTTCTATACCCTTCCCTCTGTTTTGCACACTGTGGCCTTCCTGAAAAATGTAACATATGTCTGATGCAGGATGCTGTTTTCATATAATGAAATGGGTGCTTTGGAAAGAAAATTATGTTGTGTGTGGGAAAATAAATAATATTAAATGTATAAAGGAAGGACTGTCCATTAATGCCTTTCTTTACAACAATATAATTCTTTTTCTTTTTTCTTTTTCTTCTTCTTTTTTTTCTTTACTGGAACTGGCTCACGGTGCAGATCTCTGCCATTTGAGCTTCCAGTGCAGCTTACTGTAACAGAAGTTTGTTGCTCTTTGGGGTGTACGTGAGCTCCATGCCTTTACAGGGAGGGAGACAAGGCATATATGTTCCCCATGGATTTCACAGACATTTACAGACTGAGGTGGCCTGTTGAGCCTACAGGCTCCGGGGCTATATTCCCATTCTCTAGTGAATCCCAAACTTTCTTATTTATTTTCCCCTGCAGTATTTCACCCCTGTGACTGCACTGGTTCCAGGGTGTGAAGTGGTACGTCTGCCTGGCCTTAGGCTGGTCGGCACTAGGTCAGCAGCTTGCTGGCATGGCCCAGTGGTCCCTGCGTGATGTTATAGGACTGAGGGTTTTGTCGAGGCCAGCGGTCAAGATGGACAGATCTGCACTCAAATCCTAGAGGTGAAAGGCGCTATAATAACCCTAAAATAAACCATCAGGTCTATAAATTCAGCCGCATAAACCCAGCTGTGACAGGAAACGATGCTTACGGAGGTGTTTTGTTTCTGGTTTTTTTTCCTGTTGCCTGAATTTTGACTCTTCTGCCCATTGCAGGCGCAGTTTCATTACGGCTGGTGCGGGAGCAGGCATAGCTTCAGTATTTCGTGCCCCCATTGGCGGGCTCTTGTTCACATTAGAAGAAGTGTCTTCGTTCTGGGACATCAGGCTGGCCTGGCAAACCTCCTTCTGCTGCTCGATGGCTACCTTCGCCACGGATTTACTGTCCTCTTCTGTCTATGGGTTTGTTTACAGAGGTCATTTTGGATTTTTTGAAGCAGAGAAAAGAATTATATTTTGGGTACGTACTGTGTGGGCGTGGGAGGAAATAGAGGCAGGGTTTTAGGCTTATCTCTTCCAGCATTGTTGCTGGGGGAGTAGTGGGGAAGGGGGACTGAGAAGGGGAAAGGATGGTATATATGCCATTGTCTGATCAGTGGATACAGAAGCCTTCACACTTTATACCTGGTAATCACTTCGATACAGCACAGAGTTGTTTTGTTCTAAATTAAAGTGAACAAATAGACAAAGCATCTACTGTTTGCTTATTAGCTAATTATATAATAAGTTATCTTAATAACTTTCTGTATTGGTGCTGGATAGGAGATGGATACTTCGAAGTAAAGGAAAAAGCAGTGAAGCTCTTTAAATAGAGCGTCCTCTCCTTCTGTAGCTGGCTTGAGCTATTGCTGCAGGCATTGCTGTACTGTGCCCCTGTTCCTTAGTGCTTACAGATTAAACATTTGAAAACACATAATCACTGTTTGTTCCTCGTTGCACAATGGAGGTGACCTTCAGCGTCAGCTGCCTTTACTTTATTCCTTCCAGCACAACGCAACTTCAATCTTTGAATTTTACCTTGTGTCCACCTGAAAATAGTTGCTTTTATTATAACATCTTTTGCTCATTTTTGTTGTAAGATGATTCAATAGCGATGTGCAAGTATCATGATCTTCACTTCTTGCCTAATGTCCTTCTTTGTATTTGACTTGAAGATCAACTAGACAGTTAGAAATGAAACTCTGGTCTTCTGAATCCCATTCGACTTTTTGCTACTAAGTAAAGTTTTCCTAAAGTAATTCCCTGATCACTTTCATTGATTTCTGAATTTCTTCTGGCTTCTGTCTCTCTAGCAGTGCAGAAACCAGACATTATGGTATTTTCCACATGTAGGCATACCTTGATTGGGAAAATGGGCAACATTTTTTGTGTGTGTGCATGCTGCCTGATGTAATGATTTTGCATATGCTATGCAAAAGTATTTGGGTTATATTTACTTTACCACAAATTTAGCTAGGGCAAGAGGAGAAGACATTGGTTTTCAACCCAAATCCTTTTTGTGGACCAACTCATAGTGCAGTCCTCCAAACAGTTGCAGTAACACAACCAAGATGATAAAAATTTGTGGCAGAAAGGTGACACTACATGGGCAGGGAAGAGGTCAGCCCGCCTGAAGCCAGATTCATTGCTGAAGCCGAAGTATTGTGCGATGAACAGCTGCATGCACAAGGGAGAGTAGATTCACTTCAGTTGCTATTTTACAATAAGCATTGCTCTTTTAATACTCCTTTCAGGGCAGTTTTCTGAAAAGAGCAGTGGATTCTGTCTCCTTCTGTCTTCTCTTAGTGTCATTAGAGGGAAAAGCTAGCTAAAATTATTATTAACATGACTTCAGGCAGGGTTCAATGGTTTTTGGCTCACCATGTGGTACAGAACCAGAAACATTTTCATTTCACTGAACATGGGGCTTGGGAAATTTTGCTTCTTTCATGTTTTGTGGCATTAACCAACACAGTTTACAGTGGATAAACTGTGAGTTGAAAGCTTGTGGGTTATATTTCTCAAGAAAATTATTTGTTTTCTTTCTATCTAGCATTTATTGTACTCCAAAGCATGAGATTTTCAGGAAGCTCCACTTTATTTCTACATACACCATTGGATTATTTGTAAACGTGAAACTTGCTCTGTAGGTAACAGGTTTTTCTTGATAATTGGCCAAAGCCTGTGGTTGATACTACAATGAAAACAAACAATACACTACCACCTTTCATTCCCAGCATGTGAACACTCACTTGGCTTTACCTTTATTGCCACACACATGCAGTGTAATGTGCATATACTACTTTAAAACAAGCATCTCAGTATATCTTTCCCTTAGGTAAAATGGAGGTAGGGACAGAAAACAATAAAACCATGTATGTCCATTTTTAGTTTTAATGAAGGATTGGAATTAAGTAGAATATAATGCAAGATATTTGGATGCTGCAGTAAATAAACCAGAATTTTTGTACTTCAGATTAAGCTACTTCTCTCTGAATTCTGGGGTTCTCCCTCTTCCAGACCTGGTTTCTCAGTCTGCAGCACCCTATGGACCAGCTCTTCAAGCTTGGCTAGATTTTGACCCCGGCATTCCTTCTCTCATTCTTCTCTCTGGAAGTACCACCAGTGTTTTTAGTACAGTCACCTCGTGGATTTGTTAAAGTCTAAGCTCATTGTAGCAAGAACAAGATTAATGGTCGAGAAGAAGGGGAGGAGGAAGAAAAAAGAGTTTGAACACTAAGAGGGCCTGTGCACTTGCTCAAGCGATTTAAGGAAGGCTGATGGTTTCTTCTATCAGCTACCCCCAAGATTATACTAGTTTATGTTTTTTTGCAGGCAACCCTTGACATGTGCCCTTACTGCTTCTTGCCAGGTAGCTTTTTGAGCATTTCATGATCTCTTACTCTGTCCAGATCCTAATCTTGACAAAAAACTGTATAACTCTAAGCCTAGGCTAAGGAAATAGTATCCTCACAGCTTTTAATAGATTGCCACCGATCTGTTGACCCCTTTTTGTTGGCTGGAAAATAAAATTTAAACATGATATTGCTCTCATCCTTGCTGCCTGTTGAGGAATCAAGCAGAAAATTCAATCACTGTTTCAGCTGCCAGATTATAGTCTGCGCTTGTGGTTTGTTGTTCTGTGAGTTGTTCCAGATCAGCATCAATTTTCACAGTTTTACTTAAATAAATTTACTTATAAATGATCTCAATGCACATGGATGCAGTTTGACACAATAAATGAACTTTCCCAAATTATCTGGTAGATATAGACACAGCGAGCAAAGCTCTGGTTCAGCAGAATCTTTTGAAGTGTTCATTAAGGCCAATATGTCATGTTATTTGGAGATAACCTGAAGTGCTGAGTGCTTGTGGTAACTGCAGTGCATCACAGAGGTTTTTGCTATGTGTGTCAACACCAGTGTCTACCTGCTGGTTCCACTCCTGTGAGGTGTGCAAGAAGAGTACGCCATCTCTCATGAGATCAGCTTTAAATTAATTAGCTGAGCTCCCTAAACCACAAGGAAAGATTTATTTCCTGTATGGAAATGACTTTTTGGTATCAGGTTTTAGTTTTGCAAGAGGGGGTGCAATATTTCATGTCACTGGCAGGATGCTCGGAACATTTTTTTTCTCCTTTCTTTGACTCAGGTTAAGAACTTGCTGGACATCAACATCTTGGCCTTTGTTCCAACCGTCCTCCTTGGAACGCTTGGGGGTCTTCTGGGAGCTCTCTTTGTTTCCCTAAATATAAAGATTAATAAATTACGTATGCAGTTCTTTAATTCAATTCCAAAATTATCCTTTAGAAAAACAAGCAAGCTGTTGGAAACTGTGCTCATCCTCGTAAGTAAATAATATGGTTCTCTCAATTATATAATATTTACAGTGACTAATGAGGGCAGGTCATAAATTGGCTGGATGGAAAACTGAATCTGACCTGCTGGTACTCAGTAATGTCCAACAGAGTACAGCAAACATATAGATTTCCGAAGTACATATAGGTATTTAATGTTGCTGGGTATATAAGAATGGAGAAGAGATGTTTTGTTTTGGGTTTTTGTTTTGGTTTTTAATGCTTGAAGTATTTTACCTGTACAGTTGCTCTCCCAATGCTGCTCTACTCCGATGATACTACATCAACTTAATGACATGTTGTCCTGGTTTCGGCTGGGATAGTTAATTGTCTTCCTAGTAGCTGGTGTACAGCGCTGTGTTTTCAGTGTGGTATGAGAAGAATGTAGATAACACCCTGATGTTTTCAGCTATTGCTCAATCGTGTTTAGACTCAGTCAAGGACTTTTCAGTTTCTCCTGCCCA
>JAVKLA010000027.1:8342508-8393495 GCA_034782735.1 Sagittarius serpentarius
TGTTATTAGTGTCATTGTTAGTTTCTTCCTTTCTGTTCTATTAAGCTGTTCTTATCTCAACCCACGAGCTTTACTTTTTTCCCGATTCTCTCCCCCATCCCACTGGGTGTGGGGGGAGCGAGTGAGCGGCTGTGTGGTGCTGAGGTGCTGGCTGGGGTTAAACCACGACACATGTGCAGTTACGTTGGTGTGCTTTTGCATTTGTTTGCAACCTATGGAGGGCTCTCACAAGTAGATTCCATCCATTTTTCTCCATTTTTCCTTGCTAGTGATCGATCCTCTCATTACCCCACACAGCTTGCTCATGTAGCAGAACCAGGAGGACGTCCTCCTCCACACCTGGGCACTTTTTCAGCTGTTACATTGGAAAGAACAATTAGGAGACTGTTACCATAACCAGATGTATTTTTGCCTCAAGACAACAAAGGTGATCTTTGCCTGTTGTGAGAAAAATAGATGCATGAAGAATAAATATAGAGGGTTTAAAAGTTATGGATAGGTACAGGAAACTTTGTGGAGCTAACTATGTATCTGGAGTCAATTATCCCTAGTTGTTACTGATGGAGATCAGCCTGGAGCCTCAGATGTCCTGATAAGGCATGATGGGGCCATTTTACCTCTAGGCTTTGGAGCTTCCATTTGGCATTGTATGGCTTTGGGGAGCATCATGCCATTGGAATGAAAAGGTTATAGACAAAAGGTTCCCATATTTTGAACATTTTCATAATTTTCAATTTTATGTTTCGGTTATAACTTAAGTATGTTGTTAAATGCGGAGGAAGGAAACCTTCAGAGCTTTTCTACTGCACTTTTAGTGAATTGTGAAAATTTGGGTTTCTCTTCAAGTTTCTCTAGTGAATACCTGGTTGTCATAATTTTTCTTTTTTCCTGCCATTTTTGTGGAAGTGTTTCTAAGGAGTTTTCAGACCTTTTTAAGTGTTGAGATGAACTTTCTTTAGGGAAATCGGTGCACACCAAAGCCCCTTTCTTCTGCCCTCTCTTAGGCAGAGTTCCCAGTATGTTTTATGTATGCTATATATATATTTTATATATATATATACTATTGTATACTTTCTCTTCGCTCCCTCCTGGAGAGAGGGTCTCCCAGTTGACCAGTGGGCTGGTCATATAGATGCTCTCCTTCCATCAGCCCAGACGTGCCTTCAGCACCCTCTACTCTGAGCCAATAAAAAGACATAAGCTTCAGGGAAAAGCAGTCACCTTGGCTTGCATCAGTGACGTGGATGATAGTGGGAGGGAAACAATTAGTATTTTAAATATGAGAGGGGAAACGTTTGGAGCTAAAAGTGTGAATAATCATAGGTTGAGGCACATGGTCAAATCTTTGCAAGCTCTCCACAGACTGCTAGAGATGTGCACGTTTCCCATAGGTTGCACTATTTTTCCTCTCCATAGGGTCAGAAAGAGCGCATTTCATTTAGTCCTTGAAAGCTGTGCATGCTATGACAGTCCAGCTTCTCCTCCTCTGCCTAGCCCTGCTCGTTGCTCGCAGCAACATCCTGCTTGTTGGGTTCTCTGTCGGCACATCGGAGGTGAAATCTGACCTCTGGTAGGAGGAAGAGGAGCAGGAGGGATCCCTTTGAATGGACTGTGCTGGAGCAGGCCCATGCCATCAGTGACAACCGGTTTTCAACTCCTCTTAGCGTCAGGATGTGTTGGCTTTTCAGTTTACAGCCGTGTTTGTTCAGCATCTCTCTGAGGGGAGACATGTTGAGGAAGCTCACTTGAAGCTTTTTGCTTCCATGTTTGAAAGAGTGGGTCAGGTAGGTTGGGAAAAGAGGCTTTCTCAGGTCTAAGAGGGAGTCTTTCCACTGCCCAGCCTTCTTTGTTATGCTACAAATTTGCTCGCAGGTCTTGCAAAGGATTTGAGACTTTGTGCTGTTGGGCACTCCAATGAGACATCCTAACAAAAATCCAGTCTTCAGACCAGCACAATGAGGAGTAGAGTCCCATGTGTGACTCCCATTAGTGCTGTGTAAACTCCACAGTTTCCAAAGGACCCCTGCTTGTGAGAGGTCAGGTTTGTAACAATTATTATTTTAACAATTTGGAGCCGGAGGTCTGTGTTTGACAGCCACTTCCCCTACTATTGGGAAAAGTTTGGCTTTCTCATAGTACATTACAAAAACCTTGCATAAACTACTTAAACACATAAAACCCACACAGTTCCTTATTACTTTCCAGGAAAAAAACCCAAACAAGCCACAACATAAGCCAGCAAGACCCAGTATGTTAGAAGATACTGTAGGATTAAACTTAAGATCGGCTAGCAAAGATTTAGTGTCAGACGTAAAGAAAATGCCTCCTAGGAGTTATTTTACGTTGTTTAGGAGTGGTGCCTTACTGACTCCAAAAGTTCATGGAGCGGTTAACACCTTGCCAGATCATACCTGAAGCTGGAAGAACAGCATGTGTTTTGTAGGGCTGTAGTGCTTACAAGAGCTTTTCTGTTTATATATTTTTGTATTCATCCTGTAAATTCTTTTTTAAAAATACTAGTTTTTTACATTAACTTTGTAGCATGAACTCTTATTCAGACTGTTTTTCCTTTTTATTAGCTCTAGAAGATCCTGCCTAGGTCACAGTCCTTATTTTATTACAGCTTGGCAAAAAACCGGCAGGAAAGAAACTTTGATCTGAGAGAGAACCATACAATTATTTTCTTTTTTTTTATAAACTCACATAATCAGGCAACTGAAAGAAAGTATGTCACAGTGACTTTAACCAAAAATAATCTTGTATAAACCAGTCTGCATTTAAACTTGGAAAGAACCCATCACGGTATCTTCCACACCCACAACATAACCCGGAGTACCATTCCTTTGACTGGAATTGAGTATCTAATCTTCAGGCCATAGATTAGGCAAAGCCGTCTTCCTAAGTGCCCTTCTGCCCCTTGGCCTGCATTTACTTCTCCTCAATTCATCACCTTTCTCTCTGTGAGGAAATCACAATGTAGATAATGGTTTGCCAAGAATCTGGCAGAGCTATCTTTCTCTTTTTTTTAATCACGTTGACTAATGCTTCTGTTCCAAAAGCTCAGTGTTTCCATGGGCAGGGTGGACAATTTAAGGATATATGCATATATACTTATATATTAAGCTGTCAAAACTTTAAAAGGCTACTTGAGAGGATTTTTTTTTTTTCTGCCTAGCTGTGAAGATAGGCTACTGCTTTAAATATGTAGCCACTGGCTCCAGGCTAGCTGTCTGTCTAGCTCCCTTTGGACTTGGAGCTTTCGCAAAAACTTGACCTGGCTTTGAACTGTCCCAGAGTTAAGTTTTCAGAAACAAAACCTGACCTAAGCTTTGTGAAGTCTGAACTACTCCCAGTTTCATCTGTTTCTTGTAGAGGCACTCAGCCCATAAGCTTATAATCTTTGAGATACAGGGAAACAAAGGCTTGAGATACGATTGTCTGACAAATCATCCCAACTGCACACAGCTGAATCTTAGCTTGAGGGTTTCTATAAATGTGCTACCTGAGCTGTTTTATAACAATACACAGAGTGCACGAAAAACTTTGTGCTTGGAAAATTTATTATTATTATTTATTATTATTAATTATTATAATTGTTATGTGTTCCAGTTTTTTTTCTCCAGACATCCACTGAAATATTTTCTAAAACTTTTTTTTTTTTTTTTGGGGGGGGGTATCTTCATTTATTTAGAAATGTAAATTGCACTCAACTAAGGTAAAAAACAACATTAGTTTTGAATTAAATATGTTACATTGAACTATGTTATGTTGAAAAATATGCATAACTGAAATACAGTCATCTCATGTAAAAACTTGCTTAGCTTTTGGTGAACGCAAAGCAGCCAGTGAGAACACCTTCTGCTGTGCTCTGTTTCAAACACTTTTGGTTTCATTCGTGTTTGCTTCAAAATGGGTAGATGGAAAACTAGTAGAAGGACCTGATAAAGTCTCTTCATCCATTTGGATTGCAATGCCTGTGTCTCGACTCTATCGTAAGTAATCTGCTTTAGGCATTGTAGCTGTCTAGTATTGCTCGGATGTCTAGGGACTTCCTGTTGTTGATTAACTGAGTATTAGTCCTTTCACAACATCCTCCTTGTAAGAGGAGGGAAGCAGTAAGTTTGCAAGTTAGATACAAGTCTTTAGCTGTTCATACTGACCAGGGACTTCAAATTTGCATAAATCAGGAACTAATTTAAATGGAAGCAGTGGGCTGTTACGGACACACAGCACAATTCTAAGTCCCGACCTAAAAACTAGGTCCTTAATGAAGGACACGTAGCTCCTGAGTCCTTGCTGTGCAGAAGTTGCCGTCTCGGGCCGGTAGCCTGCAAGGAGTTCTGGCTGACAGCGTCCTCCCTGACTGCCACGGCGTGTGGTGGGGAGGCTGGGCGTGGGTAGAGCGTCCCGCATGCTTCGAGTCTTTTCTGGAGGCTCTGGTGGCTACGGAGTCGGAGGCCAATTACCCAGCTGCAAGTTGGTTAGATGAGGTGAATCTGGGCCTTTACTCACTGCTTGTGAGCAAATGCTGATCTTCTGGGATATGTGGGCAAGACCAAAGGACAATTTCCTTGTGGTAACTGCTGGCGCTAGTGATTTTAGACACTTTTCCTTCTGTTTTTGTCTGTTTCTACATCTCAGGATAGTCTGTTCATTTATTTTAATGCCTGCAGGTACGTACGACGACTGTTACAGTATGTTTACCGTATTTCTTTCCTTGCACGCCAGTCGTGAGCATGAGAAACTATCAGCTGAGAAACAACTCAGAAATGTAAGTGGGAAGAGTCACCAGGGGCATATCTATGTAAATACAATTATTAACCATTTCTCCCAGTTAGTTGTTACAAGGATTTAGGATGGAAAGATTCAAAGGTTCATCAGAGCTGAATGTTTAAAATGAATTAATGTAGAGACAAGAATCACACTTAATCTTTTAATCACTGAAATTTAATCTCACTTAAACTTTTCCAGTGAGAGGCATTTGCCATCATGCCAAATTAAAGAAAAAAAAAAAAGGAGAAAGAAACAAACAAAAGGGAGTTAAAAAATGAAAAGAGCCTGGAACATGGCCGTATGTATCACGCAAGCACTTTTTCAATTTAGAAACCTAATTTTGCTTTAAAAGGTGCATAGGCCTTGTAGGTAGGTATATAAGCCTATAGGAGACGGGCTGTGCTTTAACTGGAAAGCTGGAACTGGAAACAGATGAAAAACCTTTGTTATGCTCAGCTTCGGTCAGCTGCTATTGGCTGAGGACGTGATTTGATCAGTCCTCTGTATAAGAGCACCAGTGGGTAACACATCAGAGACCACATGCCACTACAGCACAAACTGTAATCCAGGGACTTAAAAGGACAAATACTGTGTTAAGAAACAGGCAGGGCATATGCGGCTGAATGGCTAGGGATTTTATGGGTGATACAGTTGAAGAGGTCCTTGAATCTGATACAGGTTTTGCAGCCCAGGTATCTTTCTTGAGAAATACCTATGAGGAATCCAGAGGCAGTAGAAAAGGAATTGCTCAGACTGAGGTTAAGTGGCAGCATGATTGCATGGTCATTGCAGGTGGTCACTACCAACTTGTAGTTTTACAAACTCATAAATCTGTAAAATTTATTAATTCCTCCTTCCAAGTGAGAAGCGTCATATATATTGCATAATACAAACTGTAAATACTGAATGACTTGCCAGTGGTGACTGGACTCTGAACAGCTTATTGCTATATCTAGAAAGCAGACATACTTTCCCATTCTTGCCACCAATTCTAGACGGTCATTTGACTTGCAATACCTGGTTCAGTATTGTTTGCTATGATATGTATTTACATATTCTTTATAAAAGCAAACTTTGTCACTTAGTACCAGGACTTGGTGACTGCAGCTATTTGAATTGCTACAGGAAAAGCCTTTTTTCTCACCCCAACATCCTTTTTTATTTTAAGGACTACATCCTTGCACAATGTTATTTTTCAAAACAAAACTATTTTTGTTCTAAAGGAAAAACATCTGAAACCACGATAATTTCATGGCTTTTTTTGTCTGTCTCTGAATCAAAAATAGGCTGATCCGAACTAGAGGCTTGAACGGTCTTAGTGCCAATTTTTCATTTGGTGTGGCTACAAGTTATAAAGAGTACCTCCTGTTGAAAATAGATAGATCTGAAGGGAATTAAGCACCAAATTGTCCTGGACTTTGCAAGGCCATGCATATGCTGAAGGTAGTCATGATGTCTCTAGTAAGCTTGTAATAAGGTACAAGACTAAATGTGGAAAAGAAGCTTGTTCACTGTTTTCCTGTTCTTAGAAATTTTAAAAGGGAATTATGATTGCAGTTGTGAGACTTTAGTTAGGATCATTTAGATTTGACTCATCTCAGTGTAATCTGAGATTCTTAGTGCTCCAGAGGCAGGTAAATATCATTAACCTTTGGCGATCCAACAGGTTAGTAATAGGCACCCTTGCCACTTTAAGCTATTCAGTAAGAACTATATAACAAAAAAATTGGAAGATGATTAATTTTGTCTTTTGTAGTGATCCAGCTTGGTGAAGTGTATGTTTTTTCTTGTAAACCATGACAGTACAAGAGCTGCAGCTCCAGCTGGGGCTGTATGTGGCTGTGCCAGTATGACAGCGCTGCCTTCTAGCATAGATTATCCTCATAAATTTACACTGGAACAGTGCTTTCAGTAGTGTTTTGTACCACTTCCAGCAGGCCTTGATATCGCTAGGAGAAGGAGGAATAGGAGGTCGTGGGGAGGCAGGAGAAGGAGATAAAGAAGCGATGGGCTTCTTCCGTTAGCAGGTCTCGGTACAGCTCGTGTATTCCTGCAGCCGGCAGCGTGGCAGTGCAGTCCTCCCACTGGCACCAGGGAGAAATCTGTCTCTGCTAAAGATACCGATTCCAAACAGAAAGAGTTAGTGGTACAAAACTCTGTGTGTAAACAAGTCCTACGTCTCCATTCTCTGTGCTTTGTTCTTCTTGCTCAACCGCGTATTTTAATTGTAAAAAACCTTTCTTCTGTTGTCTCTCTGTTATTTTGGCATTGCTGCAAGCTTCAAATTGCCTCTCAGGTGTGCTGTTTTTTGTATGTGCATTCCTTTACTGGTAGTAAAGACATTCGTATAGATCTTGAGGCTTTTCTGTAAGTGGGTTGCACAATCATATGATTTCTAAAGCAGGATGGAGTAAATAAGTTTTTTATTTTTTATTGACCGTTATGGATTTGGAATATATTCTTGTTTGAGTGTTTGGATTAATGTAAAAAGCAAGTACAGGATCGGGAAGTATCTTGTGTCCCCTTGGTTGCCAGTCTGGGGTCTGGAAGAAATTTTCTTGCAGTAGGTGTTGGCTGCATTTTAAGTTTTCCTTGTAGTTCTAAGCAGGGATCAGGTGGGTCAAATACCACAGATCTCCTGCTCTTTGTTCCAGAAATAGAGTTCATATTGTTACTGTTCAGGTTGTGGTGATGTCCAAAACAGGCTGGATGCTTTCCAAACTGGAAGAAGGAAGTTGTACCTGTTTGGAGAGTGCAGTTGCTCCAGATGACAGAGATTGAGAAAGTGTCCAGGAATAGTAGCGCTGTACAGAAAGGCTGGTCATGGTCAGCATGATAACCACCAGTCTAAGTTGCAAGATGTTGAAATAACTGGTGCCAGTATTTACCGAAGGAGAGCTTTAAGAACATGTTGGACAAACAACGTTTAGGTGTGGTTTGGGAATAGCCTGTGCTGCTGTGGAAGAGGAAACCTCGAAGTCCTTCCAGCTCTCCATGGTGCTCTCCTGTGCAAAGCCGCCTAACTGCAAATGCATCGGTCAGCTCGGGACGCTGTGCTTACCCACTGAAGTGTTCGTCAGGGGTGATACATTTTTGGTCTGCTAATCCTGTTTTATAGAGATACAATGATATGTGTGGACAAGGAGATCAAGGGCAGGCTGGGCATTTTAATCAGATTTTTTTTTTCCCCCTGTTTTCTGGTTTTAGGCAGTGTAATGTGATTCCTCGTTTTGGAAACTTTGAGTTTTAGCAGCAGGAGGTTTATGCAGAGGAATATGAGTATTAATAAACCAGATTTACTAGTTTAGTAGAATAATTAATAAACTGATCTAGTAAACTAGATTTATTAGTTAATAAAACAACTTCATTGGGAGATGTAAGGGAAAGTAGGCTTTTTGTGTAAAATTTATATGTAATAGACACATTCTGTACAGGCACTAAGGTAAGTTATATTCATCCATTTAATATTTTTTTTTTTTAATATTTAAGCATAAATCAATTCAAGAGGGAAATTTCAGAATATAGCTGTTCATCAAGCACACGGATTGGTCCAGATGGAGTCAGATATTCTAACCAAACCTTCAATCAAGGTAAGGGGAGCTAAGTGATTGATACCTGGGAATAAATGGAATTTATGTAACTTGAGGTGATATCCAAGTATATTTACTCATAACGTAGGTTTTCTTCAAAGTAATGTAGTGCTCCCTTTTGAGCACTAAATTCCATACTTGAGCCAAATATGCTGGGAAGTTCCTGAGTTATTACCTCTGAAAGGAATGGGGAAAGAGCCCTGCTGAAGTAGTATGGTTGCCTTTCTTTGGCTTAAATGGCTGCAGTTTCTCCTTGTTTAGATCAAGATTAACATCACACAGACCAGACTGGAAAAAACGAACGTTCCTTGTTTTCCTGAAAGTGCCCCACATGCTGAAGCTGTCATGTAAGCTCCAATTAACTGATCTCTTGTGCTTTGCTGATTTTTTTATCAGGTTTAGGCAAATGAGAACTACTACAAACTGTATTTTTGTAAATGATCCTTTTTAATGTTTTGTATCTCTCCACATCTCTTCCTCTGTGTTGCAGCTGCTGCTCTTCTAGTTGAAAATGGGAAGCAAGGGATCACAGATCTTTTTAAACGTGGGACTCATGAAGAGTTTGGATACACATCCCTCTGCACTGCTTTGGCGTTTTATTTCATCCTCAGCTGTTGGACAGCAGGTTCTGCTGTTGCCAGTGGCCTAGTTATTTCTATGTTGTAAGCTTCACCCGTCTTGGTTTGAGCTTCCTGTACAAAAGGCCTGTATTGAGTAGCAACAATCTGAATTGTAAGCTGAAAGCTTGGCAATAGCAAAGCTATAATTGCTTGGAGGAGGTTATATAGGTGGAACAGGATGGTTTACTTGGAAAGAGATGCTAAAATTGTGGAAAAGAATGAAGAAAAATCATCTGAGAATAGCTGTGGAAGAACCATAGCCAAAACTGTGTACTTTCCAAGTATAGATCATTTGAATCCTTTGGGGACCCAGAGAGAGACTCGGCTGCTGGCTCCATCTCTGTAACTGTAGAAATACAGGTTCAGATCCAGACTTTTCATCTGTTTCTTATGCACATAATAGCCTGAATCTTAATCTTGGACATCAACACCCTAGACTTTGGAGAAAACTGCAGTTAAGTCTGTTGTTGTACTTTTTAGAAAGCTGTGGTAGACTAGAGGAAAGTTCTTACAGTAATGTTGAGAGGCTTAATGTTCAGCAAGCAAGGAGTCATGGCTGCAGAGCGGGTATCCAGCATAATGGAATTCAAATACCAAAAAACCTCTAAAAAGAAATAGTTGTGTGTACAACCTTCTACCTTTGCCTTACCCCTGAGTATTTGCCTCCTGCCCTCCCCAGACTGTTGTCTAAATCAATTTTTAACACGCAGTGTTTGCTGAAAGATGGCATACTTGGCTGAATAGATATAGATAGTCAAGTCTGTCTGCCAGCACCCATGTTTCTGACCCCATAACCTAATTTTTGTAACTGTTCTAGAACTACTAGAACTGCATCCATATGAATCAATTGCACGAATAAATTGGAAAAAGTTGTGTAATGGTGCATGATGATGCTCCCCAAATCAGACAATATGTATCATATATATGGCTATTGTATAAATAATAATTATTCACCATTTCTGGAAGGTGAATGTCTGTACGAATCCAGTTCATTGGCTGACCCTTGAATCTGTATATTTAATTCCTTGCATATGGAATTAAATGCTGTGTATCATGCCAGCAATTACACGCCCCACTGTGCTAAATTTTGTTTTTGCTCTTCAGTGTAGCATATGGTTGGTTTGAGGACTCCTGGGGTCTCTTCACAGCTTCATTCCTGGTTGACTTTGGGCAGGTCGTTAATACCTATTACTCCATTTTGCCCATTTGTTATATGGCTGTAATATTTTACTTGCCAGGTTTATGGGGCACAGGTAGACTTAATTTTAAGAAAATATGTAAGGCTGGAGCTCTGGAAGTGCAGGCCTTATATCTGAAATATCCCAGTGTGTGTATCTGTGACCTATACTTTTAACTGTATTCCTGTAAGGTTCATTCTCATTTGGCTTTGAAGGACATTAAGACAGACATGCCGGTAGTCCTTTTTCTTCAAAGTATGGTAAATCTGGCAGTCTCATGCTAGTGACTGGCACTAAGTAAATGCTCACACTAAGGAAGGATGCTAGAGCTTTTCTTGGGAAAGGAGTCGCTACAGAAGTTGACAAAATTAATCTGAGATCACCAAATATTAGAAGCATTTCTAGAAAACACTATCATTGGCAAGAGGATTGCTGTTTTTCTTCTTGCACACAGGTACACAGGAGCTTTGTATGGCGGGATAATAGGTTTGATTCTTGTTTCCATTTTTGGTGTTCAAACTAATGAATATGGAGCATGGATTGATCCAGGTCTCTTTGCTGCCATTGGAGCTGCCTCCTTTTTCAGTGGTGTGTCAAGACTAACCATCTCCCTCACTGTGACAATGGTAAGTATGTTAAGTTTTTGGGTATTTGTGAGGCCAAGGTTGAGTTGAGCTTTTGCTGCTGCAGCTAAATGAACCGCAGGTGGTGACCCACGCACATAGAACCACAGAGAAATAAATTATTGGCCTGGCTATTTCTAGCTTGCCTGAAGAGGGTTTTTTCCTGGGACCTTTTATTTGGGAAATAACACTTCCACTGAGAAATCTGACTATCTGTTTTCCTATTTTTTAAATTTTTGGGGGTTACAGAAATGATAATGGCATCAGTGGTTTACAAACAGGAAAACAGAATATACTGACTTTGTTTTTTCTAGATTACAAAAAAATAGTAGATCACACTGCTTGGCTTGTGAATTGACTTCTGTGGGTGCTGAGGTCCTTCTGCAATGCACCTTTTTGTTTTGGGGCTGAATATGGCCTTCTGGATGGAGTAGGTGAAGGATTTACGGTAGTATAGGCAAGTGATGCAATGGGAAGCCTCCCAGGTCTCTCTGGTAAATTTATGCCTTATAGATTTCAAAATGTTGAGATTCATTTGGAACACATTTCATATTTCTGTTTCCTGCCCCCCTCCTTTTATAACAGAACATTTCTGAGTCTGCACTACAATACTTTCCAGGCAAACCTCTGAAAGCTGAAGGATTTGCAAATAATACTCTTATAATTAGATGGGATGTTCTTTGCTCTCCCCGGTTGCAACACCTGGGGACGGTGAGTTGCGAGGCACAGCTGAAATTCGGCTTAGTCAACAGAGAAGTGATGTTGAGGTCACAAGGGGGAAGCTTTCACCCTTCCACGGCAGGACATTCAAGTCCTATGAGTGTTACTGTGTGTGGAAATTTCACCCACGACTAAACGCAGTCTTGGCTGCCCAGCTGGCTTTGCCCAAAAGGATCTCATTAAAATCTTTGCAGATGTCAGAATTCACGCGGAGTGACCAAGCCAGGATTTTCCCCCCTAGTACGCTGTTGCGTAGTGTTTGATAAAGCAGCTGTTTATCGGCACTCGCTCCGAATTGCGTTCATTTTAGTGATAGGTTGTGTAAATTGTGTAGGAAGCATTTTTTTGATGTTTTAGCTTGAAAGGTGTTGTACGTGCATAAAAACTTTTCTTGTGAAATAATAATTAGATTGATTATGGAAAACCTCCTCCTTTGGTGTCCTCTTGGTACTTTAGCACTTTCTTATCCATTAAGTACAAATGCACTCTGCTGTTTTTTCTTCTGTTATTGCTGTTACGCATCTTCTGGAAGTTACTGTATGATTTCTTGGCCAGCTACTAAGTCTGTAAGACTTGAAGGGGGGAAAGTTGGTGCCTGAATACTAGGTGTAAGTTTTTTGAGAGCCCCAATTACCACTAAATGTAATGTCTTTTCCAAAGTAGGCCGGAATTTTCTTGCAATGGCTCAATACATTTTAATTTAAGTATCAGTTGTAAACCATTACTTTATGGTCTTGCTGCAGATATAAGTCCTTAGTGGCAAAAGCAGTTGATTGACATCTTCCTTAGCTTTGTGCTCATGGGGCTGTGCTTCATCGCAGGGAAGCGCGAGGTGATTATGTGCCAGAACACTTGCTGGTCTTGGATGACAGAACTGTGTTTCATTCGACTCCAGTAGAGAGAAAAAGCCTACATTTTATTTGCTTCAGTTTCTCCCTGCCTTCCCCATTACCTGCACTTGTTCTTTTTTTTCCAAGTGCCTCTGTGAGCATCCATCTACGGCTTATGCAAAACAATAGCTGGAAACTGTTAAGAGAACTGTAGGAAACTCAGTTGAAAAGGCACTAGAAAAATGATGAGGATTGCATTGCAATGTGTTCTGAATTCCCCTAGGTGTCATGTTATAACTCTTCTGTGCCTCTCTCTGCAGAGGCAGATTGTGTTTCAATTCATGTTCATCCAAGATAAATAGCTGCATTGCTTGAGGAAATATTAATTTTTGAAGAGAAAAAAGGTCTTGGACATGACAATGCAAAAACATAATTAAAAGGTTGTGCCCTCAAACCATAAAATGCACATATTTTTCCTATATTGTCTGATGGGTTCAAAAAGAATTGAGAATGTTTGCTTTGGCTTTTCACACAGCCTTCCATTTGGAAACAGTTATGAATGTGGGACTTATAGCGAACAGGTTTGTAAGATGCTTTTCTTTTTTTTTTTTTCTCCTGGCAGACCCCACAGGCATCTCCCCACCTCTTCTTTCTTGGCTGCTTCTTCCTACCCCCCATGCTGACACTTGACCCCATCCTCAGCTCTTTGTGGCAAACGGTAGATGTGGTGACATTTTCCTTGGCAAGTGCAAGGACCAGCCTTATGACTTGCCTTCCCACAGCCTTCTGTCTCCCATGTCTTTTTAAGTGTCATGTGTCCCAAGCTTGCTGGCCTCGGGCTGCTCTAGATGTGGGAAGAGGAATAGCATCTTCTTACAGTGTGTTTTGTCTCTGGGTTATTCTGTATTTTTATTGTTCCTTTTACCTCTCGGTAACACTGCCTTGCAAGGGTTAAAGAGGAAAGGTGGCAGTGGGCTAGCCTAGGATTAGTGTTCTGGGTGATGCCCCTGTGTGCAAGCTAAGAGAAGCTTGATTTACACCCATTTGGATCCTTTATCCCCTGAGTTGTCTTTCTTTGTATTACACAGCACAGAAAATAGTCTTGACTCTCTCCCCTTTCTTGACTGTTCTGTTCAAACAAAATTAAAGCCGTATATCAGTTTATTGGCCTAATTTATTTCTCCAAGAAATCTCTTCTGATGGATATGGGCAAGGCAATTAATTCTGAAAAGGTTAAGACTCAAAACCCTCCTCTGGGTGTGAAACACTGAAATATCAGGCTTTTGACAGATGTAGACTAAAGGAGAAAATACAATATTCCTTAGAATTTGGAAGGGGAAATGCAATGTTGTCATATAAACCAAAGGGAAATCTCTGTAGGGGATTAAATCGCCTAAGGTTGTCCTTGAGTCTCTTCCTAATGGCGGGTGTGGCTGCTGTGAATGAGTGGCTTGTGCTAACGGGCATGATGTTGGTACTGAAATAAAATGAGCATCTGATGGGGTTCAGAGCATTATGAAAAGTTGCTTGTTGATGTCTGTCTGAGTCTGCAATACAGCAGAAATAACAAGCTGTATGTAAAACAATCTGGTTCATAAGAGAGTATTGAAGACTCAGAGATGGGGTTTGTTTGTGCTTTGTGCTCTCTGATGCCTACATCAAGACAGGCACACTGCCAGAGCACTGTATATAATAAACTACACTGCTGTAAGTGACCACTGTCCCATAATTAGAAAATTTGCTATATTTGTTATACACATTCCACTAAGAAATGAAAATGAACTTTTTTTTTGCATAATTTGGATACCTCTGTTGTAGCGTATACTTCTGCCATGCTTCACAGCAATGTTACAGGTCATCTTGAATATGTGTAATAAAATAGCTGTATCAGCAGGTAGTAGCAATTAAACCCTAACCTCTCCCCTCTCTCTGTATTTCTTCAGTACTTCTAATTTAGGCAAAATGTGCTTACCTCAAATTATAGGCAGGATGTATTGTTGCAAATTCTGTGGCTACTCTGCTCTCTTTCTCCGAGAGAGCCACTCTGAAGAAGCTTAAGTCCTTTCACAAGAAACTGAAGTAGAGCACCAGCTGTGGGGCACTTATTGTAGCTATGACAGACACATCTTGTTTAACAGACGTGATGTGAGAATACAGCACAGACAACCACGCAATCCAGCTAACTAGAGGGAAGTTATAAGAAGAGCAGAATGGTGATCTAATATGTTGGAAGAATAAGCATAAGACTTCTAAAATACATGTAAAATTTGCCTGGTCTCCAGTGCAAGTTTTTCACAAGAGAGCTGTGTTGCTCAGTGGTTGTAGGATGCAAGACGCTGCATTTTGAACCATTTGCAGTAATGATGGTGCAAGCAGGAAGGTTGGTTTTGAAAATGCGAAAACAAATATAAATTCTAACTCTTTCCTTGTTGAGTGGAGGTGTTAAGATAATATCGCATAGCTGGTGCTTGAAGACCGAAGAGTGAAAACAATCCTGGCTGCTCATAGCATTGCTTGTCTGTGTTGCTGCCAGGAATTCTCATTGATTTAAATCAAATTTCTCCTGAGTGAGGCCTGATCTAATGGATGACAGCTCTATTCTACAGGCAAAGATGGATAAACTGTACATTAATTGGGCAACAAAACTGTGGTATCTATTGTGCTTGGATTAAATGTAATCGTTAATGGGTGTAAATTCTAGGATTTCTTCTTGTCTAACGGGATGCCAGAAAAAGTTTGTGTAGCTGTGCCTTTCAGCATACTGGGAGTAGTTGGATTGTGTTATTTTCCACTTCAGCTTCCTCCTCTGTGGTGCTGGAGAGCCATGGACTGGATTGCCAGCAGTCGTGTTTGGGTCTTGGTTGGTATCTGGTTATACCTTGTAGCATGTCTGTGTATTTCCCCTGCTCACCTCTGCAAATTAATACTGTGCTCTTTTGAGTGATTTTTGGGGGCATATAATTAACTTACATGCTGCTTTTCTTCTTCTTTTTTTCTTTTTTTCTGTTTTTTGGCAAGATCTTAAAAAGTTGAGAAGCAGATAGAGTGTTTTAGTAGAAATGCTGGCTTGCCTGGTGAACTGCTTTTCCTGTGACGTTTTGCACATCTGTCAAAACATGAATGACGTTTCCTCAGTTTTCAATTCCAGCCTGCCTGCTGCCCCCAGTTACCTGTCGCTGTTGTACTTGGCTGCTAGCAGGGCAAGGTCTCCCCAAAAAGGGAGGGAGGATGGCTCTGGTGGTGCGTGTGCTCCTCGTCATGCCAAGCAGCGTCCGTTTGCCTCGGTCAGCCTCCGCCTCCATTTGGGTGGGGGCTGTTTCTGGCACCTAGACCTCCTGCTTTTTCCTCTTCCCTTCTGCTCCTTGAGCTGGAAAGTAAGGACGGAAGCAGCTCACGGTACGAAATGGTTGTCTTGTCTGGCCATTTTCTGGGGTTTGTCCCCCTCTGGTTTATGGGTGTCCGGGACTGTTGTGTAGGCAACGAGGAGAGCCTGCGAAGGGAGCTGGATGTTACTCAAGGAGGTGCTCCTGCAGAGCTGGCAGGACTTGGAGGTGGAAAGGGTCTTCAGTGCAAACTGTGCCTTACGTGAGACTTGTTCACATACTTGTGGTCTTCTTGGATTTTGCTCTAGTAAGAGAAGGGAACCATAAGAATACCCTTTAAAGAGCTGAATTTAAAACACCAACTACAGTGCAGGTGCCTTTCTGTAATGTGTAGTTTCCATCTAGTTTGTCTTACTTTTTTTTGGTAAATTATTAAATGCACAAAATGAGTGCTGGGCTTGTGTACTGGTGCCCTTATGTTCTTCCCGAACAAAGGAGCAGCTGACCCCGAAGCGACGAGGCTCAAGAGCTGTCACACTGCCATGCTGTGGGCTTCAGAAAATGGAGGCCATTGGGTTTTGGTCCATGACAGCTCTTCAGGGCAGGTCTTACAGCATGAGTAACTACAGGAAGCAGGATATTTTGCAAGATGTCAAATTAAATGATTTAATCGGTCCTTCTGGTCTTAAAAGAAACCAGTCTTGTTTTCGGCACATAAAATGTGGTGTAACATCTGACTAGTTGAAGAAAAGGGAGTTCCCCTCCAAACTTGTAATGCCATCCAAAGTGCAATCCTTTCCTTGATAAGGATCATAGTTTGCTGAGCTATGAGGAGAAAACTTCTCTGAGTGCTGAGTACTCTTTTGGCGTACCAGCAAGCAGGAGAACAGGCTGATTTGAAATACGTGAATTTCTTGTTCATGTGAAAAATATTATGGTCAAATAAGATCAATATGATCTTACGGTCAAATACAGCAAGATGTTCTTCAGTGCCTAGCTTTGTGGTGGGAGTGACTATAACCATGGAAGTCTGCAATAGCTTGTTTTTTCAGCACCACCCTGGTTAGAATGATTTCAAAAAATTCCCTTCTACCCTATTTTTGACTGAAAATGAGGCCTTCAGATTTGTTTTTGAAAAAACCTTGGACATTTCATCAAAAAGCTGAACATCTAAAGAACAGAAATAAAGAAAAAATATTTAAAATGTCTTGCTATAAGCTTTGTTGTTTCATGTTAGCATTTTTCTGTAAGAAATGAAATATTTCCCATGAAACACCAAAGAGACTTTTTTTGTATGTTCAAGGAAGGAGGGGGCAATACAAGGTGCATGGTGGGAGACGTAGTTTAATCTGAGAGGCCAGGCCGAATCCAACTTTAAAAATCTCAAGAGACACCAAAACAGCATTCCAAATGAAAACTTTTTGGGCTTTAACCTAAAAAATACTGCTCTATAGGGATGATAAACAATTTGTCATGTCACTGGAACGTTCCATAAAAAATGTATGCTTGTAGGGAAAAATGAAAGAAAACCCTTTTTCTTTCTGGATGGTAGCCTTGTGATCCCAGCCCAAGAAAGTCAGAACAAGTCCCCTCTGATTCATTCATCCATCATCTGTAAAGAAGAACTGCAACTATGAGACAGTTGGTTAGTCTGTAGGTAATTCACAAATTAGAAGAGAATCCAGCTTTATCTCTAATATAGCTGTTTCAGCTTTGGCACCAGGTTTTTATCAGTAAAATAAACAGCCATGACAGAATTGTGCATGGATTCAATTGGCATTGAACTTTTAGAAAGTTCAGTTGTGCATCTGAAATACTCAAATTAAGACTGCATCTATGTTTTAAATACACACATTGGAAATGATGTTGTAATGTGAGAAGATAACATTTTTATATAGTCATTTTTCTGGCTCTAGCTTTCAGTAGCTTTAAAGGTATTTTATAAATAAAGCCATCTAGTGTATTACAACATACAATTGTACATTTGGGACATGTAATACAAACCTTAATGAAAGTTCATGAGAATTTAATGTGCAGAAGTTATTTTTAATTCGCAGTATCTTATCTGTTTTTAATTTTTTTCAAATTACAAAATGCAATTGGGCTGTTTTATGTACTAATTCTTTGCCAAATTTAATGTTTCCAAATTAAAGATATTTTTCAGTTACATTGTCACGAAAAGCATCTGAAACCATTAAGTTTTGTTATATTTTTAACTTTAAAATGTTCAGAGTGTTGCCAATAGTGTTTTTTCCAAATTTTGAGAAAATGATTTATCTCTGGGACAAAAGCTACCAGAATAAGCCTATCTCTTTTTTTTTTTTTTCCAGCCTGAGGCGTTTATTATCATCTTGAATTAAAAACCCCATGTAACCGGGTGCTCTAATGAATGGGGGCTTGGGGCCAGAAATCCCTGTTTGGTTATTGGGCCCAGCTGAAACAGGAGCAAGCGGTTACACAACCCAGCAGCTGCTGGGCCGAACACGATCTGTTGGTGGGAAGGAGGCTCCTACGGTGTAGGTCCTGAGAGAGGCAAATCCCTAAGGAGGAGCACGGCCTCCTTTCTGCTCAGGATGGGCAGAGCAACGCGTTCCGTTGTTGCGGTTTCAACGTTTTCCCTGGTTTTCTGAACGAGGAGTAAGACTGGGTCCAGGACATGCGTGGTGGCGGTGGTGGTGAACGCTGTCGCAAGCAAGACTGAATGGAGGCGGGCACCGAGGGGAAGCCGTGAAAGCACATGGAGAAGTAGAAGCATTGCAGAAAAGAGGAGCGTACGTGGTAGCCAGTGGGACCTGTCCTAACAACGGCTCTTCTCTCAGTTTGAAATACAAAAGAGTGATGACGGAAAAAACTCTTGAGTGCCCGATGACTGTGTCTCAGGCCAGCTTGCAGAGCCAGACCTGAGCTGCTTTCTTGCATCTCTCAAAAACCCAGAACAACGCCTCAAACCTGCAGTGGCCACCCAGGTGGTTGTCCCCCTGGTGAGTCAGGCAGCAGCAGGTGACTTCTGCAGTTGCTGGTGCGACCCGTGGAACAGCAATGCCTGGCTTTAGAAAGGACGAAATTGCACAGCTGTGGAGATAGCTGGAGTGGAGTTGTCTGGTGCTTCAGATCACATAGCATGAAGACTGGCCTCAGGTTACTCTGGTTATACTGCTCCCATCTCACGCTTTTCCTCAGCCTGACCCTTGTTCAAAGAAAAGAGAATTTATTTGGAAGGCTCAAGTCATGCTTTTTCTTTTCTTCTCCTTGTTTAGCCGAGTGTATGCAATACTTGGGAGGGAACAGAGAAAGACAAGGGAAGGAACTGACTGTAGAAAATGAATACATCCTCACGGCGCACTTTGGCAGTGCAGACCTTGGGAGATCTCTGATCGTGCCTTCCTCTGATTTGCTCAAGATGGAAGGGCGTGAAAGGGACACTGGGCTCCTGGGGCAAACACAGCCCAGTGCTCTGGAGAGAAAACGGTAAGAAGCACAGAGCAGCCTGTTGGGAGAGCCACTCTCATGTGAGAAAGTAAGAGAGCCTCATTGACAGGTCATGTCAGCATCTGTCGTGCTACATTGGTGTAGGTGAGAGAAGATTTTGACCCTCGCTTTAGAATGAGTACACGTGTATGTGCTCTGGATCGGGGGCATTTTTTGCTCTGCCGTTTAATAAGGCACGTCCTGTGGAGTCCTTACCAGAAGGGCAGGAAGGCATATGTGCCCACTCAACAGTCAGGTTCAAATTCTTCTCTCCTTAGATGCTTAAAAATAGTTCAGTACGATTACTGCAGCAGGGTTATTCAATACTGAATTTAGCTTTGGTCAGGATTCTCTGCACAGCCAGTGTCTTCATTTTAACTCCCCAGGAGAGAATGCCACATGGGTGATTTTCCACCTGGTTTTGGGGGGGAAAGGAAAATCTTTTGCAGAAGCTGGGATGAATGTTCAGTATTCAAGATTTTTCACATCATGTTTCCTTCAAAGCAGGCAGAGGAAGTGCTTAATTATTTGGAAACTCATTTGGCAGGTTCTTCCCAGTGCTAGGCTGTTTAATGCATCAGCCTGTCACACTTAAATACTTTAGGGCTCACTTAACGTTTTTGATTACACCTGAGATGGTTCACAGAAGTTGTTTTGACAGGGCCTAATTTTCTGTTACTAAGCTGCCTGATTTTTTTCTAATGAAGAGTTTAAACCCTAGTCAAAACAATTTTTTCAAAATCTCCAAGCCTACAGTTATTCCTAACAGGGTAAACGTTTGCTCTGCTTACACTGCCTGTCAGGAGGAGCCCAGGGTCTTTGAATGGTATATTTAATGTTATTTTGGAACATGATTGCAAGCGATGTCACCTTTTTACAAAGAGTGGGAGATGCAGAGTAGTGTTGTACCAATCCTAGTCTTACTCAAATTAATCCCAAAATACCTGGAGTAACAATGCCTAATCAGCAAACGGTTAAATACGTTAAGTCCTACTACTTTCTGTTGAATTTGCTCCAACTAGGGGAAGAGCACTGTGTGTTTTTTGGCAGTAGCTTGTCTGGAAAATGAAATAAGTGAAACTTTACTCTCATGGAGAAGGGGATGGGGAACGGTTTCAGGACCTCAGATATTGTAATGCACTTCTTTACGAAACTGGAGGCTCAGTGAATGAATACCTATGCTTGTTTTGAAAACAACAAGCTTTTGTAAGTTTTCTGTTCTGATATTTAACGTCTGATTTCCTACTGAAGTTAGAGCTGAAATGAAGTTTGCAGCCCATGGTGTAGAGCATTTATCAAATAGCCTCAGTAAATCCACTGTCCAGTCTGCAGCTGTCTGTAGTCGCAGAGCTCTTTCTTCTCCAGCCTTTTCTAGACTTCAGGAGCTGGGGCCATAAGAATTGTGGCATTCTGGAGAAGCCAGTTTTAGCATCGCTTAAATATGACAGAGATTCATTGCAGTTGTCTATCTTATTTAAAAAAATGCTCACGAATCTTAATTTAAAGAATTCTGTGATCCTGTGGGTTAAAAAAGTACAAGGTTGCTTAGCTGGTTTATTATACAGTACAGTGAGTACAGTGCTTATTTTGAAAAGATTTAATATGTGAGCCTGCTGAATGTTTAGGCATACTCAGCAATGCACATACACAATGCTGCTATTTTTATTAACAGAAGGTTCACTTGAAACAACAAGCACCAGTGTTACTTTCCTGAGACACAGATTTAGGCGGCTTTGAAACCTCCTTTCAGGGTTTGGTGTCTGCTGTGTACGTAAGATAAAGAGCCAGATTACAAGAAAATTCACTGATAGGTATCTTGCTAGGGGATCTTGCCAAGAGTTGCTGCTATCACCTATGCTGTTTCCAATACCACTTGCACCCATTGCCACAACCTGTCAAGACAGGTGTATTTATAGGCCTTGAGGGACTGAAACAAGAAATCAAACATTTGCATAGCATCTTCCATCCAAGTTCCCAAGGACTGAGTCTCAAAGGATTTTGATATGTTTCCAGGTATTACTTAGCTGTGCTGGGTATTTCTAAGTTCTCTTTAGCTATCTCCTGCTGCTGTACTAGGTCTTGGAATCAGAAAAAAAATGTTCTCTCCTTTAACAAGGAAATAATCAACAAAATGCTCGTTGGCTTCAGAAAACCTCACACAAATACTTAAATTCACATCAGAGAAAACTGGGATGAGATCTCACTGAACATTATGAATTAAGGTAAATTAAGAAGCAGTGCACGAGTGTGATTAATTAGAACTACTTTGCTTAAAGAGAAAAAGTACGCGCCCTGTGCTAAGATATTTTTTTTTGTGCTCTGTCTTGGCAGTAATTAAGCTCTAGGGTGCTAGAGGCTGCCTACTCCTCGTAATGGCCTGGAATAGTTAATGGGGTTGAGCTCTGGTAGAGGAAGAATCCCACTAATTGTGCAATCCTCCTGGCACTGGGGTTTGGCAGGACGTCCTCACAGTGAACCTACGCTGGGTGTGCCGCCCTTTGTAGAGTGTGATGCACAGCTTCGTGTGCCTGAGGCTGCAAGAAATAATCATTTTCAGCAGTGTGAGGGAACTTGAATGCATAACTTTTCGGGGCTAGCATGACAACCGTGTCTTTTTAGAAGATTTATGTTTACTGTATTACAGCATCCCACTTTTCCAAAAACTTCCAGCAGTGATGGTGATGAGTGATAAGGAGATACAGTAAAGTGAATTGAGTTAATGGATGTAGTCCTAGGGCTATAAAGGATTTCTTTAAAGGTGAGGTGCACAGGAGGGTAGTATTTTTTTTACTTAAAGGGAGAGATTAATGGAAGTTCAGGGAGGGATTACTCAGTTGGATCAATATGTGAAGAAGGTGCCTCTTCTGGTGTCATCCCAGATGAAAATAGCGGACCGTGATAATGGCATTTCAATTCATAGTTTGTCAGGACATTATTAAGTGGAAAGTAAAGTGACTCAAGTGTTCAATGCACAGGTTAGCTAAGGGCTGGTAGATCATAATCCAGAGATTAAAGAAACTGAAATGCAGATCTGCATTGTTTGTGAAATGGCTGTGACAATAGAAATAACTTAATCCTGGGGGACGTTGTTTCCATAAACTCCTATTCTCAAGAAAGCTGCATGAACAGCTCTTTTACTGCTGTGAATAGGGAATTGTTCTCTCCTTCCCTTCTTTACATCAAGTGATCAGCTTGCAACCTTGTTGGCATCTGCTCCAAGAAAAAAGCGATCAAAAGTTTTCTGCTGGCTGCAAGCCCTCCACCCTTTGGAAATGTTCTGTTGACTGTGAACGATTTTTTTTCTTGGTGTCTTTAATCAATAGTAGCAAAAATTTCAAACGAGAGAAGTTCTGGTTGTACGTGAGAGAAATGAAAGGTGCTTTCCTGGGGAAGTGTGTACTCTTCCACAAAATCTGGTGGCATGGAGACTGGAAAACTGTGCCCAGAGCTGGTGCTTTGTGCCAGCTGTAGCCTCAACTCCCAAACTATTGGATTCGGCTGGTAGTACCAAGACTTGATGTCCCTTGCCATCCACCCCCTTTCTAAACTCACTCTCAGACATATTGTCTTGTGCCTTTGTCCAGCTGCTGCTTGGTTTTTTCCCAAATATCTTCCAAATTCCAGGCCATTCAGTTACAAGTGTGTAACCTTGTGAAGGATGACAAAAATATTTCTTTTGGAGAGTTTGCTTCTACCAAGGATGACTGTCTTTATGTCATGGGTAGGAAGGAGATTTTGTCTTTTGTTTGTTCAGTTTGCCAGGCAGCTTTTCTATTTGAACAAATCTTGAAAAATGAATTTGACTACAAAATAAATCTTTTGCCCTCTCTTGCGCATTTGTCACTGTAGGCTGCAAGTAGCAAAAGAGCTCTCTTGCTAAGTGGATTTTCAGTGGAAGAATGAAAATTAATTTGCACTATGTAACTGGCTGATGATCTTTTTTACATTATTGGAAATATCAAGTGTTCAGGGAACATTCACTGTATCAGCAGCCTCATGTCTAATGCGGTTGTTTGGACTCTGTTCTCTGAGTTGGAGTAAAACCTCTGAAACATGTTAACCACAATTTGATTGAAAAGTGGGGGAGGGTTTTTAACAGTGAGCTTTAAGTAAACTGCATCTTTTTGAATTTCCTGGGCAGCTGCCTTTCTCCCTTTGATGTACCGTGCCTGGTGATGCTGTTAATGAAATGCATAATTATGTGTTATATAATAAAACAGAGCTAACATGAAGGTGCCTAATAGATTATAATGATGTGGAGGCCTGAGAAACTCAGGACCATGGGGGTTGTTGAAAAGTGCCTCCGGTGACAAAGAAGATATTTAAAGAGGTTTGAATAACTGTGCTAATAAATTAATTGTGGTTTGTGTGCATGTGTGTGTAAACGACATTTTTCAAGATTTTGTGTATAGAGAGAATATTGAGAAAAAAATAGGTGCAATTTACTAGGCTGCTGATGTATGAAGTGTCAGTGCCGAGTGCTTCCAGCGCCTATTAGCGCTGCTGGCTTTGCATAGACGGGTGCCTTAGGCAAAGACATTTTTGGCACAGCCTGCTGCACCCGTAGGATCAAAAGGGGAAAAAAAAAATATCTGGCAATATGCACAGAGAGTAAATTGCATCCTAAAGAGCAGCCCCTAAAATGCAGGCTTGGAATGAATATCAATAAACGAAACATCACGTTTAATGGCTGAAGAGTTGTAGGCGTTTGGCCGCTGCCCCCAGCTTCCCCCCTTCCTTTCTCTGCTTTTGTCACCTTTATTTTATCTCTCCCTCTGTAATACTCTGTATAATTTGTTCCTTTCTTAAATTCTTTAGGAACTGGTTTGAGCAGATTGGTATTTTTAAAGGAGCGGCTGCATAACCATACAGCCCTGGACCACATGGGCTCCTAATGGTGCTGGGCTGTGGCTGGGCTTGCTTGGCTGCTGTTCTGGGCTTACAAGGGCCTGTCTGCTGCGAGAATTAGTATGCAGAGAGCTCCAGCGTGAATTTACAGCCTGCTAGTTACTTGGCACTAATTCCCTGGATGCTTCTAGTACCTACCAAGAGTGCTTTTGTGCAGGTTACCTTTGAAGAGTGCTTTGGCGCGAGTTAGGCGGGCTCCTTTGTGAAGGTGAAGTATGTTGGTTTTCACTTCCCAAGCACCAAGGGTACCCAAATGGGCAGTTAGCACAGAACAGCTAATATCACACCTAAGCTCACCGGGTGCTACCCTTCTTGGGCAGCCGAGCCCCAAGGCTCTGTGCTTTGTCTCTCTCAGCAGGGAGCAGATGGCCCTTCTCTGAACAGGGAATACTAATAAAGCCTTATGAAGAGCGCATACCTCTGTGTGTGTGTGTGTGTGTGTAGGTTTGCGTGTCCATGTGTTTATGTAAGATGACTTGAATCTATCACAGTTCTTGGATTAACTTGTGATTCCTGGATTTTTATCATGATACCCTAAGGAGAACTTTGCTGCTGGGTTGCCATCATCCTTGTCATTAATGGACTTGGGTTTTAGCTACAGGTTTTGGGCAGGTTTTGATGAATTCTTCCTTTTTCTTTGACGCTAAGAGCTGCATACTTTTTCTTGTATGAGTGACTGCATCTTTTGTGTGTGAATCTTTCTTTGTTGAAGTTCCCTTCCCCAGCATTTCTTATTTGATCCCTGGAGATTATTCTTGTATTTATAGCTAATAAATGTTCTCCCACAACTTGACAACCCCCAGTAAGAAGGAAATAAGGTTTTCTCTAGCTCTCCAAATACTCGGATGTGAAATCAAGTCAATTTTTTAATAAAACTTTTGCTTTAGGCTGGGCTTCACAAATAACTTGATCTATAATTAGCGTACAGCTTCACCTTACCTTAAGGACACATAATGGGTTAAATTTTCATGCAAAGGTTTCTTGAAATTTTATAAATGATTATTTTAGCTGTTTTTCATGCTCATGCTTCAAATATATCATTGATTTCTAAGTCATCTGCAGATTTGCTTTGTATTTTTGCTCTAGTATTGTCTGCTTCCAAGAAAGTTTCATATCACAAAAATTGCCTCTCCAGTTTCCATCTGTAGCGAGAGTTCAGGACAACTCTATCAGCTCTATTTTGGCCAAAGTTTAAATTTACTTACATACAAAAGATACTGCTCAAAATGCTTTTAACATGTCTGTCTTTAATGACCTCAGCCGTACTAGCCTGCCAAAGATAAACAGTGTTTCTGCTCGTCAGGTGTTAACTCTTGGAGGAAGTGAAGTCCGACGCTGAACCCAGAGGCACTTGCTCCAAGCGTTCCATGCGCTGTCATAGAGAGGAGCCACCCCACATCTCCCCCCAGATCCCAGCACTCAGGAGGGCTACAGGGCTAGGGAGAATCAGCACAAGCCTCAAGAGTTTCTCAATAGCAGATGTAAAATGCTGCGGAATGTTTGCGACAATGAAGGATGAGGGCCCGGGCCAGGCCAGCTTGACTGTTCCTGCTAGAGGAGTGGAGGGTAGGAGGAAGGGATAAAACAGGATAAAAACAAGGAGGGGAGCCTGGAAAGCCAGGCGCTGGTTCTTACTGTTCTGGAGATATTCTGTATAGGTTAAAGCAATCACTTGAGAATGTTTTTTAGAGTTTGAGTTTCAAGAGTTTTAAAATTCAGAGTCTTAGAGAGGTTTTATAGGTTTTTAGGGTCTTTTAATATTAATTTTTAATGCTGGTTTTATTCCAGAAGAGTTCCCCATAGCAAGATACTTTTAAAAAAAAAAACCTTAAAAGGAATCCACAATAAGGGAGTCTCCATCTGTGTGAATGAGTTGCGGCAGATATGATTGAGCAATTCTTAAAATCCCACAGTTGCTGTTTTCCTTTCAACTGACATGTTCCTGGTGTTTTTAAATAAAACAGTTGAATACTAGGTTTAAAGAGACATTCAAAGAATGCTGTGGTGTTATTAGAAATCCCTGGCTATGTCCAAGCAGAAAGGACAGTTGCATGGCCCTGTTGTACACAGCTGACCATGCCATATGAGTCCCTTGTTGGGATATACTCTAAGTCATCCTGGGTGTTATCTTTCCAAACGCAGAACAGAGACAGAAGGAGGGTGAAAGTATAAGCCTGGATAAATTGCCTACAGCTTATCAGGCAGAAATGTGTTTATTGGCATTCTTTGAATGTAGATTCTTGGAGTACTTAACAATCTCTAGCTAATGAGGTCTATTAAATGGCAATGTGCTGCAATTCACTTTGTCTGAATTGGAGAGAAGTTTCTGGGCAAAAGCCTCTTAGTGTTATGAGGAGAGTTTGCATATTTAATCCCAGGGTAATTGCTAATGAATATCCCTTTTTAATAGGATACAATGGTAGGGGAAGTAGTGGAAGTGAAAGGAGATAGCAGTTTTCACGAAAAAAGTTTTACTAAGGTAGTATAAAGAGAATATTTCTGTGCAGTCATTTTCACCATGAAAAATATTTGACTTTATTGTGAGCTGGGCATAAACAGTATTAAGTGCATTCACATTACTCTTTACTTTGTGTACAAGGATGCACTCTGAAGCCTTTATTCAAAGGCAGTTGCATTGGTGTGCTTTGTTAAGTCACTGCCACTGCAGCTGTTAGACGTTTACAGTAGCAGGTCAAGTGGACGCAGTCTACCTTTGTGCTGCAGTGAGCTAACAGTACTGTTGTGGCGGCTGTGTCCAACCACGGAGGCAAAAACAAATAGCTGAAGGGGGATAAAGTATTGAAACGTGCTACATACTTTGCCACGCATCTGACTATACCCTCACTACATAGGGAGAAAGTGCAAGTATATTTAGGAAAGATGTTTTAGGTGAGAGACCATAATTTGTGCATATGTTTCTCTACAACCAGTGCTCTGGTGCCACATTCATAGATTTGTGACCAAGGGGACAGGGATGCCTGCACCACGCCTCGTACTGCCGAACGTTGTTCAGCGTGGTAACTGTGTGATGCTCCTGCTGCTTGATCTCCTCAGCTGGACTTCTGCTGAAAGCTTCTTGTTCCCTTTTCTGGCATCCTTCAAGACAATGTTTGCACAAGGAGCTTGTTCTGTCAGGAAACAGCAGTATACGAAAACAATTTTATATCTCCTGAGCTCAGCAAGAAAGAAAAAATATTTGGATTTGTTTGAATTTTTTAATATTTGTCACAATGCCAAGCTATTTTAAGCGATCTTGCTATTCCATCTCTACTTACCCTCCTCTGATACTTCAAAATTATCGCAAGCCACCTGATATATGAGAATCAGATGTGAGTTTTAATGTAAGTGTGGTGCTTCAAGCTGATAGGAACGGGAGGGGGAGCTGTCACTGCATCAGCCAAGACTGGTGGAAGTTTTGATTGATTACCTATCCCTGGGAAAGGAGGGGGAGCGCCCTTCCACTTTTAGCAGACTGAATTGCTTCCCATTCCCTCGTGAAAGAAGTGGGTAGTCCTGTGCAACCATTGCCATTGTCTCCAGGTATATAAATAAAATGGAAAGTCCTTTGTTCTGTTTTCTCCTTAGGCAGAGATCACAAATGATGTCCAGTCCTTGCTACTGATAATGCTGGCTGTCGTGGTGGCCAAGATGGTTGGTGACTTGTTCAGCCCATCCCTGTACAGTTCCCTTCTGAAGCTGAAATGCATTCCCTACCTGGATGTGGAACCTTTTGTTCATCACAGGAGAAAATGGTGAGGTCTCTTACGTTGCTCATCTGTAAGTTTTCCGTGTCATGTTCTACATGGAGACTGTGTGGGTTCGCTGAGACCTGGAACTTGAGGGGGACAAAGGAGTAAAAGGAGACCCTGATCCTGAACAATGTCCCCACAGTGTGGTGTGCTGTACAGATAGAACAAAAGAAACTCTCTTTCTCTTCAAGTTTATGGTAGGATCTGAATTACCACTGTCACCAGAGTCCTGAGAGCAGTAAGTGCTTTATAATGCCCAGTTAGATGCTGTTTATTAACGGTCCAATTGGTCCAATGGAGAATCTAGTAGATGTTTTCACAGACAGTTGTGACTGTTTCTTGTGAGCAGATGCCACAGAGCAGAGGAACAACAACAGAGTGTGTGGAGTTCCTTATGGTGGAGTTTGCCTTACCCAACTTCTGGATGCTAGTCTGAGCTTCCTGAGTGTTTGGTACCATACGATGTATGTTTTCAGGCAGCGATTCCTGCCATCCAAGGATAGCACTTTCAGGAAGGTAGGATGAATTGTCTTCTGGAAGTGCCTCCACTGACTATAGACTAAATGAATAGCTTGGAAAAAAGTTACGGTTTTTATTTTTTAAATTCTGTTAATCCAGCCTGTCTTGTGTATCTTCCAGTGTGTGAACCAGTACCCAAAACTTCAGTCTGTTCATGAGCATTTATAAAAAGTAATAAGAACCATTTCCTCTCCTAAATGAGGGTGCTGGGTCTACATTTATCTGTAGCTAGTGAGAACTCTGTACAATTGTCTTCTATAAAATAATTAGCAGATACGCTGCTTCTTTAAGATATTCTCCAGGAATGAATTAGGTAACGTGGTGAAGAAATAGAAAGAAAAATGAATTAGTTTATTTACCATAGAAAGACTTTTTCTTTTCCTTAAGGCATATTTGGTTAGTATATATCCAAAATCAAAGCTATTTGCAGGATACTTTAGCTGTCATTTCTCCCAGTATTGAGGTCTACTGGACAATCTTTTAGTTTCAAATGACCCTTTAGAAGAATAAAATATTGGTAACTGAGTCTCTCCACACTTTATAACTTTCTTCCAAATGTAGCCATATCTGAAAGTTTTTAGCAGGCACATTGAATGCTGGGTATAATCTAACTGTATTTGACATGAGAGGAAAAAGAGCCAGCAATGTGGTAGGAGGAAATAAAAACAATCTGTGACATTATGGATGACTTCTATATGTACCATGGCAGATAAAACAGAGGGGAAGAAGTCATAAAGTTTCCCATGGTATCCCAGTTAGATGACAAGTCCATGGAAAGAATTATAGCTGCTTTCCTGGTTCAGAGTGAGGTCCTATTCACTGAAGGACAGATACATATATATTTTTATATATATAAAAAAATTTCATTTCCCTCCCACTCCTTTCCCTTTCCTCTCCAGGAGCATTAAAGAAAGTCTCTGGATAACTTGGTCACAGAATATACTGATACTCTAAAGCAAAATACATAGTATCACAACTTGGTAAAGATTTTATAGCTAGACACTTTACAGGCTGCCAAGTTTTAGTCTAAATCCTCTTAGACATAGTCTGAATAGCCTGATACACATCTGAACTGGCAGATGTAGCTGCTAAGCTGGTCTCCATCATATTTGAAAAGCCTTGGCAGTCAGGTGAAGTCCTCAGTGAAAGGAAAAAGGGAAACATCACACCCATTTTTATGAAGGATAAAAAGTAGGACCTCAGAAACTACCAACCAGTCAACCTCACTTTTGTGCCTGATAAGATCATGGAACAGATCCTGCTGGAAGCTATGTCGAGGCATTTGGAAGACAGGGAGGTGATTCGAGACAGCCAATGTGGCTTCACAAAAGGCAAATCACGCCTGACTAATCTAGTGACCTTCTACGAGAGTGACTGCATCAGTGGACAAGGGAAGAGCTTCGGATGTCATCTACTTGGACTTCTGTAAGGCCTTTGACATAGTCCAATACAACACCCTTTTAGCTAAATTGGAGAGATATGGGTTTGATGGATGGCATATTTGATGGGTAAGGAATTAGCCGGGTGGCCACATCCAAAAAGCTGCCGTCTGGCTCAATGTCCAAATGGAGATCAGTAACAAGTGGTGTCTCTCAGGGGTCCGTATTGAGACCAGTACTGTTCAGTATATTTATTAATGACATAGTGGGATTATACCCTCAGCGAGTTTGCAGATGACACAAAGCTGCGTAGTACAGTTTATACGCTTGAGGGAAAGGATCCCGTCCAGAGGGACTTTGACAGGCTTGAGGAGTAGGCCATTGTGAACCTCACGAAGTTCAAGGTCCTGCACCTCCATCGGGGCAATTGCCAGTGTCAGTACAGACAGGGTAGTGAATGGATTGAGAACAGTCCTGCGGACTTGGGGATATTGGTAGATGAAAAATTAGATATGAGCTGGCAATGTGTAATTGCAGCCCAGAAAACCAATTGTATCGTGGGCTGCATGAAAAGAAGTATGGCCAGCAGGTCGAGGAAGGTGATTCTCTCGCTTTACTCTGCTCTCGTGAGACCCCAGCTGGAGTCCTGCATCCAGCTCTGGGATCCTCAGTACAAGAAAGACACGGACCTTTTAGAGCAGATCTAGAGGAGGGCCACAAAAATGATCAGAGGGCTGGAACACCTCTCCTGTGAAGAAAGGCTGAGAGAGTTGGGGATGTTCAGTCTGGGGAAGAGAAGGCTCTGGGAGTCCTTATTGGAGGTTTTCAGGACTTAAAGGGTGCTTATAGGAAAGATGAAGAGAGACTTTTCACCAGGGCCTGTAGTGATAGGACAAGGGGCAACAGTTTTAAACTAGAAGAGAATAGGTTTAGGTAGGGCATAAGGAAGACATTTATCATGATCAGGGTGGTGAGACACTGGAACAGGTTGCCCAGAGAGGTTGTGGATGCCCCATTACTGGAAATGTTGAAGGTCAGGTTGGATGTGGCTTTGGGCAACCTGATCTAATGGAAGATGTCCCTACCTAAGGCTGGGGCGGCTGGAACTAGATGTTTGTCAAAGATTCCTTCCAACCCAAACCGTTCTATGCTTCTATGATTCTATGGCAGTGGCCCATTTCTTGGTCTCTCCAGCATGCTTCTTGGATGCTCTGTTGCCTTGTTATCCCTTCAAACAAATGAAGCTTCACCATTCAGCCACCTTAGACCTCCAGAATTTGGACTGATCCCCAGATCTGTCTTATAGCTTAGGCGTCCCAAACCCTGAATATTGACTCAAGGGAACTCTGGATTTATAATCTGCCTCTTAAAGTAAAAAAAAGTAATAATTGAAACAAATTATGACGCCTAACATGCAGTCTTTGTAAGAATTCAAAAAATGAGATCCCATTACTTTACCTAGCATGAGAAATACACAGATTAAGACAAGACAGTTAAAAAAAAAATAATCAGTATCTCTACATGTTTCTTTATCTCTGTTTCCTCATTGCTTCTGAGCATCCTTGAAACTTGAGTCAAAATTCTACAGAAAGGTGCCTGGCCATGACTTTTCTTTCTGTGTGTTTTCCCTGCAGACCAAGGTTTCTCATTTGTTTTCTCTCTGACTGGTCCTGCAGCTAACAAGATGCTGTGGGAGCCTGCCTATCTGCTTCTCTAGTCTTTCTTTTATCTCAGAGTGACCACCCAGCGTATGTGAGGCTCTGCTGTTTTTAAGTTCCACGTATTTGCTACACTTCAGGAGTATTTTTATCTGCAAATGCCTCCACCCAGATGTCATTTTGTACAGGCTATCCTCTTTCTCTGGTTGTGTCAGCTTGGCTGAGGGTTTGCAACCATGTTATTGCTGCTCTGGGAAAGTGTAGGTGACACAGTTACATGTGTGGCAGGTTCTACATCCTCTTTGTTCAATATTGATTATTCTCTAAGATCACAAAATGTATAAACTGTGCGTTGCTGGGTTCCCCAGATCATAACGGGGACAGGGGTCAGCTGTGTAGGAACTAGTAGCTAGCATGTGTTTATAAACAGGTGATAAATTGTATTTGTGTATGCAGAGTGAAAGATCTGGATAACTAACAGCTTGCTTAAATGCCATAGAAATGCCACATAAATTGGGATCCTTCTTCAACTGAAACTGAAAAGCATTTTGAAAACAATTCCTGGTTGGTGCAGGGAGGAAAAATGAGAAACTCAAGAGAACACATGTGTTCAGGTCCTCAGCACTCATACCATTAGAGAGAAAGTGCGGATCTTCTCTTTCCTAGTTCTTCATCAGTGCTAAGGATGAAAAGACCTTCTGTATTCAGTCATTTGTTGATTCCTCTTACAGGGCTGGATAATATCCCCAGGCAGAAGATGTGTTAGACACTGAACTAAGAAGAGAAAATAGCCTTTACATGAACAAAGTGGGGGGTGGCATAATGGTCCAGATCCACAACAGAATTTAACTCTTAACTGCTGCGGAAATCCGTGGGTACATTAGAAAGCTAAATCAGGTACATGCTCACTATGAAGACACCTCTGTAAATACTGTTGTATATGAAACTGGTGGAAGTGAGACCTAGATCCTCAGTGATATTTCACTACCTAATTCACATTCAGGCACTGGCATCTCTGGATGCCTTTCTTCCTATGGAGCAGAGAGGCTTGAGATTTGTTTTCTTAATACTCATTATTTTTTTGGAACCTCATTGATCGCACCGCCTGTTGTATTCCGTGCTCTGGTTGATAAGGGTCCAAACACAGCTGTATCTAGTACAGGGCTGCTACAGTGCACCGTGATTTCCAGCTACATCACACACCACTGTAAACACCCCCCTTATAAAATCTGGTTCGCTGCAACACTCAAAGCTGCTGGCTGCCAGGGAATGTTCTTTAATGAGGGTAAGGAGTACTTGAACACATCTATGACTTGGCATCGCTTCCTGCTTTTTATAAGCTACTATACACTTCAGAGAGAAAATATCTTAGAGGCTACTTTTTAATGGGACAAGTTTACTTAAGAGCTGAGTGGAGCTGGTGCCAGTAGTTCTGTTTTGTTCTAGCTTAATATTAGCCTTGTCAAAGTTCTTATAACGTCTCCTGGGTGTTTCTGTATTGCATACCATATAAAGCTGTTTTTGGGAGCCAACAATTTTGGCTGGAATATATATTATAGTGGTCTCATTATATTTTTTTAAAGTGTATCAGAGGTGGCCCTATATTAAAGATCCACGGGGCAAGGCTGATTTTTTTTTCTTTCTCCCTTCCAGTTTTGTCTTAGCCCACACCACAGACATTGGATCCAGAATTTGAGCCAAGCCAAGTTTGAGGGTTATTTGAGATCCAAGGTCCCGGTTTGGCCTGTTATAAAATTTGGGGTAATTAGTGAACTCTTTAGATGAGGGCTTTGGATTTTGGAAATCAACGGACTTTGGCAGGGTAGGGGGGTGCTTTTGGTTTGGGCCTAGACTAGTGACTGCTACACTAAAAGATTCCTTACCCATCTTGCTGACACAAGCGTTCCTTCAAAGACAACTCACCGAGATGCACGTGGTGCATCCCGTCTCGCCTCTGTGAGAAGCCGGTGTGTTTCACGGCTGCTTGGCGCTTTCATCCTGAGAGGCATCATTAGGGGGTAGACTTGGCAGTGTTTTCACATCAGAGGGCACCCAGCCCATCTTTTGTAGAGCGTTTGCGGTGGAAGCTGGATCCTGTTCTGGCTGCACCAAGGAAAAAGGGAGGGGCTGTAACAAGGCCACGCTTTGTCTGGGGAGAACCCTGCTGCTACAGAAAAGATGGAGGGAAGGTGTTGAGATGTGGGTGAGATTTATTAAAATTACAGTGGAGCTTTAAGTTGCTTCTATGTCAGGCTTAAGCAAACATGGCAAAGAATCGTTTGTAGTCCCTTTTTTTGCCTGTTCTCCTGCACTGGGTTTTGAGTTTAGTGTGATCCTGTTACCTGAGAAGCAACTGTACGAGTCATAAATGGCAGTATCGATCCCCTGACAAAAATACTGTGGCAGAGCCAGAAGTCGCTTTATGTGCGTGGAAGAACAGCAGCACGGCCTTGCCTTGCTTTCAGCGTGGGGTTGGCGGTGCCCATGTGGGATGGGTGAAAGGACTTACTGCTCCCTCCTGTCCCTGCACCAGCTCCCACAGATCTCTGTGGGAAAGTCCAGCCTGTCTCCCTTTGCACTCCTTTTAACGTGGCAAGAGGCTGATCCTAGCTTGCTTCGCTGTGCTCCAGCCTTCAGACTGTGCTTGGCTCCAGATTATCCAGAACTGCTCCTAAAAAAAGTGAAGGCTTGGCAGACATGAATCTGTGTGAAGAAGGTTGTCTTAATCTGAACATGAATGGAAGGTGAACTTCCAGCTGGGCAGAGTTACTGCTGTATATTAACCCCAATAGTTATGTTATTGATGCAATTTTTCCTCTGTGACAGGTGGTGATAAACAAGGCTACTTACCTTTGTAGTTTTCAGGAGATCTCATTATCTGTCTTTATAGGATTTGGGGGAAAACCAAGACTCAGTGACACTGAGTGATCTACAAAAATGACCTAATGAGCCTTTTCAGCTTTAATCTTCAGTGACCAGAGACACTGTTTTCTCAGAATTTTTTACTTAAATTTCACCCAAAATTTCAAATTTAGCATGAAGTTATTTCAGTGTCCAAATGTGTATAATGTCTCTTAGGAAAAAAGTCACATGCAAACAGTGTAGTTGTATTAATGGGAATATTCAGATAAGACAGGAAGAGGAAGGCTATATGGAGGGAAGCAGTAAACCGAGGAGGAGTGACTCTTCTGTTTTCGAGTCTGCCCCATTTCCTTATATTACTCTGGCCAAGCCAATTTATTTTTCAATCTTCTCATTTACAGAAGGGAAAATAGTGCCTATATACCTCATGTGGCTTTCAGCATGTGTTGTCTTTGCCAGGTATTGCCAAGTTCGTAAAAAAAAAAAGGCCTTACATAAAAGGCAAAATTTCTTATGAACTCTGGAAGATGATTTTTGACCTCCTCTAGCATTGACTGTTTAATGAAGCTGCTACATAAAGGTAGCACATGAATCAAAATGACTTTATTTAGATTGGTAAAGCCATATAAAGATGCCCGAGATTCTGGTTACATTACTGTTTATTTTTAGAGTGAAGTCTGAACAAATAAAACAAATTACTCTTCCCATGCTACAGTAACTACCAGCAGATATAACCCTTCCTCCAACCTAAAATAAACCTTTCCCACCTTTAGCCATTCCCTTGCCTAAAATGTCGAGGATGAGAGCTGGAGCTGGTGCTGTGCCCTCAAGGTTAGGAGCTGCAGGCTTACACAGAGCAGTGGATGAGGAGCAAGTGTGGAGCTGGCCAAGAGGAGGGCTCGCGGGGACCCGGCCAGCGGCACCCTCCTTTGATAGAAAGGGCTGGAGGCTGAGTAATAGCTCACTGCTGACCTACTGCACTTGGAAGTGTATTGGTAGCTACCGCAGTCCTCATAACCAAGTATATACAATAGAAGCACGAATACAGAAAAATATAATGACAAGGATAGTGAAGATGAGCCAACAATCTGTTTGATTGAAATCCGTGGAGGACCTTGTAAATACTTTAATGTTTACACAGGGCCTGTATATTTGCACAGTTACCTTTCCATGGGTCCAAAATGTTTTACACTGGAATGTTTTCAGGCTCTGAGAAATTGTATTTTCTGATATGTCTGAAAACTGCAGGCTCACCCTCTCTATCGCCCCATTTTTTTCATGAACAATTAAAGCTGGATTCCCCCCTGCCATGTAGATGGCAAGTTCTGCCAAGATTATATACTGATTGTGATCACAGTATGCTAGGAAGAAAACATTTTGAATTGACAAATGAATGTTGTACTGTAAATTATTAGATGCAGCTACATGCTCTGCTTTTATTATAATTCAGAAGCAGTGAGAAAATTGGCTTTCCTGTAGCGAGATTTTTAAGAGAAACAAACTTACAAGAAGTTTGAAAGACTGGTTTGGTGCAGTAGGTCACAACCACAGGGAGAAAGTTTGGAGGCATGAACAGGCAAATCAAATGTAGTGAGTTTTGAAGCAGCTATCCTGTTCCTCTGGTTTCTGTCACAAGGCACTTCTCTTACCTGCCCAAAGCACGGTTCCTGTTAGAGTGTGAATGGGACTGTCATGGGGCTGGCAAACCTGCTGCAAGTATAGGGCATGCTGTGACGTTGGACGGGAACTTAACATGAGGTTCTGGTTCTTGCTGTAAGGTCCATCATCAATCAGCAGTAAGGTCCATAGCGAGTGTAACACAGATGCCTTCGGCTCACGGAGAAGTCTTTCCACAGACCTCTTAGTTGCCGCCGCAGCCTGTCTGATGTTGAGGGAGGAATAACAAAGCCACACTGACTTTTGGTGTGTTTTCCGTCTCTGGGGAGTCCCATGAAACCGAAAGAAGTGACTTCGGCACACTTTCCGCAGAAGGAAAGGCGCTCAAGCAGCATCTGGAACTAATCACCTGTGTTTCACAGCTCACTGGCGGGCAGCGAGCAAGCCACTCCGGCTCCTACAGGCCCTTACGTAAAACATGCACACAGTGACTTTCAGCTGCGGGAAACTTGAAACGGCTTCTGCTGGCCCAGCGAGGAGGAAGCTGACTCCCTTTTGGCTCACCTGGGAGGGCAGGCTGCCTGCGCGGGTACCACCGCAGCCTTCAGATGTGGTAGCATGCAGGTGGAGCGTGCACATACGCACACAGAGAAATCGCATCCAGCCATCGGATGGGGTATTCCACTAACTGGTTAAGTCTGCTCTGATGTCTGGCCACCATTTGGCAGGTACGGACAGTTTCCACTTAAAGCCAGCCAACCTCACCGGAAAGCCAGCTGTGCCGGCAGAGTGGCCGATCTCCTGAAGATGTCATTGAACAACTGTTTGAACTCATTCAAGAAATGGTGGGTCTGACTTGGAGCCAGCTGAAATCCCTTGAGGGTCTTTGCTGGGTGTGGGAATACAGGCATCCATTCATGTAAGAGTTATACCTCAATGTTCCCGAGTAACGTGTAAGGATACCATCTTCATTCTGGCGCTGCGGACTGCTTCCAAGTTCACCTTAAGCTGAAATGGATTCTCTTTGCTGTTCACATATATGTCACTTTTTCTGTTCCTGTGAGTGTTGCTACATCCTCATAAATATTAGTAGTTTGTCATAGTGGTTGCCATGATGGAAAGAGTTATTTATTTACAAAGAGGAAACAGATGGCACAGAATACTTTAATGAATTTCAGCATGTTTGAGAAATGAAATACTCATTTTAGAAATAATACCAGTTTTGCAAAGCCGTTAAGTGCTATTTCACACAATCACAAGGGAGGCTTGTTCTTCAGTGCACTGAGTGTGCACAGAGCCACAGCAGAAGTAAGGCAAAAAAAAGGCACAGAATGGAGTAGTTTTATGGAAAGCCATAAAGCCATGAGCATAGTTTTATTAGCTGCTGCCATTCAATACGTGGAGTTGTGACAGTAGGTGAGTGGGAGATGAAAGCGACAGCAGATGGAAAAAGCCTGAGGAAGCTGAGTCCTGGTGTTGGGGATAAGGAAGGAGAGAGAGAAAGCAAGTCAGACACACAAAATCCGTTCCCAGAATTTCAGGTGCCTATCTTGACTGTGTTTCATTATAAATACACTGTCAGGTGCAGGGAGATCACCACTCATTTTCTGGAGGAGCAGATAAGTAATACTAGCATTCACTACCTTATTTTTAACTGGGATGTAAGTACATGCATATTCTCCACTTCTAGTTATTGGTCCTTGCCATAAGTCATAACTAAGGAAAAAACATGTGCTGCACATGAATGGTACTTAGAGAGCAGGGGGGGTAGTAAAAGAAATATTTTTTTTTAAATGATGAATATATGTAGAAAGTTGTAGCTTACAGTATTTTTATGAAAAATTAATTATAGTTCCCAATGTGCTTGTGGTGTAAGAAGTGGGCTAGATTTCTTTTAGAAATGAGAATGCTGAAGTTTGAGGGCTTAAATGCCTTTCCCAAGGAAGCTGATTGTACAGCTGGAAGGAGAAGTGCTTGTGCTTGAAATCCTGGTTATAAGTGTCAAAAACTTCTATTTACTGGACTCAGAACAGGGTATAATCTGAATCTCCAGATACCCAGTGTTATGTTTTAATAACCTGACTACACTTTTCCACTAGGAAGTGCCTGATTCTTGGAGGGACTGAGCAATTTGAAATCTTTTTCATATATTTTTCCCATTGTATTACTTTAGTTTACTCATTTTGTAGTCTGTTAGACCTAAATCTCTGTACCTCATTTTGACTGAAAGGTCATCTGATAATCTGTGTCCGATTATTAAAACATATATTGCTGTCACTGTCCATTCCCAAACATTTTGAAGCCAACATTTTTAATATATTAGTCGGTACTTTCTTGGACCAGGCAGACTGGAAAAGCTAAGGTGGCTGGTACAGTACATGAGGGTGGAGGCCCTGAATGAAGCTTTTATAAGAACTGTCTCATAGGAGCTTTTCTCTTTTCTTTCCAGTTTGGATTAGGTTTTTTGGCGTACGTTTACAAGAAACTCATCCTGTTATTGCATTCAAACTGCAAGAGCCAGCTTAGTATTTTGCAAATTTCCCTTGGAAATTGCTCTGCAATGATCTGTCCAGAGAACATGCATTTCCCTGTTTGTTTGGTTATAAGCAAGATCACAAGGTATTTATTTTAGCGCTCAATTTACTTGCTTCTCTCACTTTATTCCTATGGAAGTTTGTTTGAAACATTACTTTCAATTTAAATAGCTTGTACTGGTGTCATTTTGAGAAATGACTTTCTTTGCCTCCGATTATAATGCCAGGGCAGATGGATTTCACACAAGCTTAACACTTTTTTTTTTGGGGGGGGTGGGTGGAAGATTCCTACAGGCTCAGATAATAATTTGGAAAATACAAGGATAGCTGAATCATTCCCATTCTGAATACAGTAATAATAAGTAGTATGTCCACCAGGATTAAGGGTTAACCTGTTAGACATCAAGATAGCTAATCAATCTTTGGATCTTTCTCTCTGTGTACATTTACACACATTCGTATGTGTTCTCTGTAGAGCCAGCTGGGTGTTGCTTGCAGGGGTCCCTCCTTCCCTGAACGTTCAGCTGAGCAGCCTCAGCGGGAGGGTGTTTGCTCCTGTCCCCCTGAGAACCTGGGTGCTGCAGCATCCCCCGTGTCTCGGAGATCCCAGCTGAGGGTTCAGATCCCCCACGGCTGAGGTGAGAACCCATTTCGGATCTCTCACGTTTCCACCAAATGTAGTCTTCTACAGGTCATGTCTGTTGGATGCCGCTCTTCGATGGCCATGGTGCAGTGCCTGGTGTTGGACTCGCAGTGCTGTTGATACACGTGTGAAAGCTGAGAGCAGATGCGTGCCAGACAGCTGCTTGTTTGGACTGAGATATTTCCACGCACACTACTAATTTTGAGGGGAAATGCGCAGTTATGAATAGAAACACCAAGTGAGTTTAGATGCCTTCAGGTTTGGGTGGAAGTAGTGAGCAGGCACTGTCAATAGCTCTGAATATTTAGATGCCTGTACTCCCCTTAATACTGACCTGGCTAAAAGTAGGCTGCTAGTTACAATCCGTAAATTTGTTTTTGGACTTGCACTGTGAAAACTAAGTCAAGAACTACGACCTTTACGTTTTTACCTACAGTTTCACATGTGGTGCACTGAGGCCATAGTTTTTAAGCTGCTGTTTGAGTAATTCCAGCATGTGGATCCACTCACACAATCCTTTACCTGCTTATCCCAAGGCCTCATGCACAACCTCATTCATTTTTCTAAAGCTCAATGCCCTTGTATAAACAGCTACAACTGTGCATCTATGCAAAGTGGGCAGGAGCTGCTATTTTTCTAACTTAGTAGTATTTTATACTGACAGTGGTGTTGTGAAAAACTTTGTAAGGGATAAAGGAACACAAAAGCAAACTCTTGGCATAAAAGCCCAAAACATTCAATATTGTCTGCCCCCCCCCCCCCCAATCCTTCTCTTTTCCAAAACACAAAGGCTTTCTTGTCTGTTCCCTTTGTTTCTTTTTTGTTCTGCAATTTTTCAAGCATTAGAGAGAGACAGTTTCCCAGCAGATTATGAGACCTTGTGGAAATCCATTTGTCTTTAGCATACAGTAGTTGCTAAACATATATAACTTTCAAATCCTCTCTGGGAAATAAGTGACAGAGACATTCAGCTAACCCAAACAACACATTTCACAGTAAGTGCTGTACTACCAAAAGGCCTTCAGACTGAATAGCTATGTGTCCCCTCATTTAAGGATATTGAGGGAGCCAGGACCAGGGGATGCTGGGAAGCTCGTCCTCTTACAGTCAATGTAAATATTTGTAGATATACTGAACGGAGACTGAACTCTGCCAAACTTTTGGCTCCTGATTTAACTAGAAGAATTTCTCACTCAGTTTAGTGTTCAACTAAAATAGAGACAAAAAGGAGTCGTAGGCCTTTTCTGCCATGCAAAGTTCCGCTGAAAACTGATTTTAAATGGATCTAATTAAATAAAAGCACATCACTAGTATGCCTGCACTTACGTCAATGCACACGGTGATTTTATTGGCTTAATTTAACTTTAAATCAGTTTAAATGTGTCTATTTCAGAGGTTAGCACTGAGTGGAGCAAATAAATTTTAACATTAATTTAATTTAGTGGTGTCCTTTTCCAGCGTAAGGAGGTTTTATAGAGATTTTTGTTTCCCTTTATTGATCTCAGTGGTATTCTGTGAACATACTTAACCATTTTTTTCACAGAATTCACTTGCAAAACTACTGAATTCAGTCATCTGCACATGATTAACATTTCTGTAGTACATATATACTCTTCTGTTATATAGTGAGATCAATATTGGCATGTAACTTTTGGATAAGCTTTTTCATAGTTCACTTTTACCAAATGTCTTGTTGAAAAGAAAATTGGTGGGCTTGCGACAAGCGTGTAGAAATCTTTTTTTATAACTTTTTAAGAAAAAAAAAAGAATTTGTATTTAAATGCAAGCAATTTCCTTCAATGTTGTGAGTTTATTCACAACAGGGTTTCTTTAAAGATGATGGAACAAAAGAAAGCTAATATAAATAAACTGTATTTATAATGTAGTAGAAGCTACAGGTCTTCATAGCAGTGTGGCTAGTTCTGTACTAGAATGAAAATTATGAAATAAACCTGTTCAGGTTTTCTGGCCTAATGAAGTGTATTTAAAAAAAAAAGTATGCCCTAGTCTCGGAAAATGCGTGGATAGGAGAAACTAGAACTGAATAGCTCTAATACTTGCCGATGTTTATAACACAGGGAAGTAATTTTAATGACCTCCAACCTGATTATGTTCCCCTAAGCTAACCAGCCCGCCCTCTCAATTGTTCGGAGTCCTAACTATGCTCAGACTAAAAATGACCACAAGCATTAGGCAAACCTCAGAACAACCTCCTGAGAACTACTTATACAAGATGTGGTGGCCAGTCAGGGCAATAAAACAATGGTTTACAAGAAGCCCGAATAAAACCTAGGGCTGTCCTGAGCAGGACAACCTGCGGCAAGTCAATGGGTAAACATTCTCAGTGCCGAAAGAGGAGGATGGGAGCGACAGCTAAAAAAGACGAGGGCAAATCTGTGAATAAATCCAAGCAAGCAGCACTGCCTGTGTTCTCGTGCACCTTGGTCCTTGGAATGTGTTTCAGTTAGGATTAGGCTTCTCTCCCACCCCGCTTTAAGACATTTTTAATCATTTGAAACTTGCATAAAATATAGAGTAAATCCTATTTGAAATAAAGTTCTCTTGTACTGCATGTTGTCTAAGGAAACCTCCATGTTATGATTAGATCTGTTAAGGTTAGATCCCTAACAATTTATTTCAGTGGGAAAACTTCCATTGGATTTAATAGCAACAGGGCCCGAACTACATTTCCATGAATCATTTCTAGACAATTTACCATTCAGGCATATTGGCTTCTTACCAAATGACTGTTTTATTTAGGTCATAAGGCACATTGTCTTCATTCCATGTTATATCCAGTCTTATGGATGTGCTTTTGAAAGGAACCTGAAACTTGGTTATTATAACTTTGGTGAAATAGGGTTAATACTTTAACACATTACGCTACTGTAGTGAATTATGTTTTTGCAGAAAATGTTCTCACATGTCCTATGAAAGAAAAATTCACACTAGATCTATTTTAGTAGTGTGGCTACAGCTCTGTGTCTCTCCTTGAGGTAAATCTAATCACGTAAGAAAAACCTACTTGACAGAATCCAAATGTAAGTTATTCCATATAAAAAGGCATTTTCAAAATGGTAAATGAAATGTCCTTGCTTGAAATTGCATTGTGAAACCCAGGGCTTTGTTGTGTAAACACAAGCGTGCCGCAGCAGTGGCACTCACCAGCTAAGCAAAGTGTCCTTGGGAGGCATTTGGGCAGGCTCCTAGTTGTGCAGAAGGGACCCACCAACGGCGGGGACCCTGTCCGCAGGGGCTGATGCCTGGGCACGGCATCCATTTGCTGTCTAACTGGCCTGTGGGCAGCAGCACTACCTGGAGGGCTGCGAGCATGGCCTGGGCAGCTGGCATGGCCGTTGGTGGGCTAGTGCGCACGTAGGTGCCTGGGAAGGTTTTTAAGCTCCTGTTTGCCGTTTGTACTCTCCTTCTGGCTCTTCTGTGAGTTTCCTTTGCCATCTTTGGATCTTGGCTGCTGCTGGGAAGGCTGATCCTGGTAAAGGCGTGTTAAGCACCCATTTAACAACAGCCTGAACCCCCAGCTACCCAGAAGGAGGGGCACCAGGAGACCATGGTAGGTCGTGGGTGGCAAATGGAGACTGCCATGATGGGGAAGGCTAGAGACCTGGGATTCCTGGCAGTAAGAAAATGGTTCCTTCTCCACTTTCACTTTCAGGTCTGCAACTGCAGAACAGGTTTAGTGCTCTGGAAGCAGATGGAGAAGGACACGTGGTTTAGTGACAGCCGCCATAGGTAAGACACTCAATGCCTTCTTTGCTTCACTCTCTACCAACAAGGACTCCTAGGTCTCTGAATTTAGCGTAAGGATTCAAGGGGAACTACCAGCAGTAGCTAAGGACTGAGTGAGGGATTACTTGTGAAAGCTTGAGCCATATAAGTTTATGAGACCAGATAGGCTGCATCTAAGGGTGCTGAGAGAGCTGGCCGATGTCTTTGCAAGGCTGCTGTCTTTTGTCTTTAAAAGGTTAGGAGATCCCCAGTGATGGCAGAATGGCAAGTATTGTGCCTCTGTTCAAAAAAGACCAAAAGTTCATCCCAGAAAGCTACAGGTCAGTCAGCCTCACTTCAGTCATTGGGAAAATCATGAAGTGAGTCCTCTTGGAACAGACTTCTGGGCATGTGAAGGAGAAGGTGGTTATCGGGAACAATCAGCATGGATTGACCAAAGATAAACCATGCCTGACTAACCTGATTGCCTTCTATGCAGAAATGAGTGGGTTTGTGGATGAGGGGAGAGCCGTGGATGTCATTTGCCTTGACTTTAGGAAGACTTCTGACACGGTCTTGCATCACGTTCTTGTATCCAAGATAAGATGTTACAGTTTAGAGGCTGAACAACCAGATGGTAGAAGCCCCCCATCCCTGGAAACATTCAAGGCCAGGCTGGACGGGGCTCTGAGCAGCCTGATCGAGTTGAAGGTGTCCCTGCTCACCGCAGGGGGGGTTGGACTAGATGGCCTTTGATGGTCCCTCCCAACCCAAGCCATTCTATGATTCTATGGTAAAATAACTGCTTGGGTGGTTGGCCTTAGAGGGTGGTGGTTAATGGATCATACGCTGCCTGGAGGCCTAACAAGTGGAGCACTGCAGGGTCTATCCCTGGACCTGGCCTGTTTAACTTTTCCGTAAATGACATAGAGGAGACAACAGAGCGTACTTTCAACAGAATTGCAGATGTTGCCAAACTGGGATGGTCAGGGCTGGACCACTTGCGCTGTGAGGCTGCAGGACTGGGGCTTGTTCAGCCTGGAGATGAGGAGGCTTTGGAGGCACCTAACAGTGTGTCTCCCCTCCCCCTGTAACTATAGGAGATCACTGAGAAGATGGAGCCGTGATCTTCACAATGGTGCATATTGGACAAGAAACAACAGGCACAAGTTGAAACAAGAGATGTTCTTACTGGATATGAGGAAATACCTTTTCACCATGAGGACAGCTGGGTAGCAGCACAGGCTGCCCAGGGTGGTTGCGCAGCCTGGAGGTTTTTAAGACCTGACTGGAGAAAGGCCCAAGCACATGGTTTGAGCTCATGGCTGAGTCTACCTTCAGCAGGAGGTCGGACTAGAGAACTACTGAGGTCCCTTCTGACTTGATTCTTATGATCCTATAGATACAACTCCAGTTTAGCTTGGGTTTTTTTTGGAGAAGCAACATATTGGTAAAGGCTTTCTTTAGCCAATTCTATTTAAAGCTGCCTTGGCCTTGTAACAGTCTCTCATAAAACAACTCTTTTGCCTGCTTGTCTCCTCCATCCTCCAAGCAAGGTTATTCTTTACAGCAACAGACAGAAGACTCATTGGAAGAAATGTCACTGACAATGAGCAGTGAATTAGCGCCAGTCCTTAGTATGTTCTTACATCTGAAAAAGCTGACTGATGACAATGCAAGGTGTATAGTTGATGTAGACAATACAGACAAAGCCAAGATCACAGAACTATATAATGAGCTATCCCTCGCTTTTGTACAAATGACTGATTTGACAAAAACCTAAGGATGTTTCATGGACTTCTGCAATAACGTGGAACATTCGCTTTCTGTGCAACAGAGCAAAACTGTGAAGTTGTGAAGACAGAAAACCTACGTATGGCTAAGAACTACACTCTAGAAACTTGGGAATGTAACAGTATTCACATTTCTCTTATTTAAAGATCATTTGGGGTTTGCAAATATTTCACGTAATTCAGGAAGTAGCTATTATCGTTAATCATGTTTTCACATTGTGTCCACTGTGCTAGGTACAGTACTTTTAATAGTAATACAGTGTATAGTATTTCTAGACAAAGCCGAAGGCAGGCAAATACAGATTTTTATCTGGCCTGTGGAGATGGAAAAAAGGCAGAAGATGAACAGGAATCTACTCGTTTAGGAAAAATAAAATTCCTCTGGTGGAGTGTTTTATGCAACAAACAGCCACAGCGGCACAGTTCTGACAGCAGCTCATACTGAGCAGCATCTGTGGTTCCTACTGAGTTCCATCACTTGTACTGCATCAACTGGTAGTACTCAGTGAGATTAAGAATGAAAAAACCCATCTTTTAGGGATTTTTAGGTTTTGTTTTCACTAGCTGATACTAAATTGCGCACTCAGCCATTTTGATTTGCAAGGTAAACTACTGCTCATTTTAACTCAGAAGCAAAATTCGGCTCAGACAGGTTCATTTTCCCCTCAGTTGGTGTTCTGGTCCCTTGAAACACGGATCTGTAGTAAGATGGTGTTCCAAATTTTCATTGCCTGCAGTCTGTTTCATATAACTGGGGATGGGTATGACGTGATTCGACGCATATAAGACTGTTCTTTTTCAGGATTCATTTAAATCCATCCCAGTTTAGAAGAAGAATAAGCTTGTTTCACAGCTGTGTAGGTGCCATGTGTGAAGTGCATTGTCTTCTCAGTTCAGTTACTCTTAGGCAGGTGGTCACATCACAAACCATCAGAGTAACTGGCTTGAAAAAATAACCTTGTGTCTCTCGGGGGGGAGGACAATAATTAACAGCATATGGAAGGAGTTGCTTTTACCACAGGGATGAAAGGTACATTGGTAAAACAGGATGTGGGCAAATTTATGCTCCGCTTGTCTCTGTCTGTGGTTTGTGTCAGCCTGTGCCTGAATAAGAGATTCTGGCTTATGGTGTGTCCAGATGACAGTCAGAATAATTAATGTATTTTTTTGAAAACAGATAATATAAAGCAAGCTTAAAACTAGAGCAGTTCATTGACTTCAGTTGTGAGAATCTGGCCTACTGTAATTCCATAGAAATTACTCCTGAATTTTGCATAAAGTATCTTTATTTTTCTTTTCACCCTACTTTCAGAAATAGTGGGTACACCTGTTTTTCAATTTTGTATGTACATATTTTCTGAAACTTTGCCTAGAACCTGAAAAGTGTTAGAAAATACTGGAAAATCTGTATATGATTTGTAAGCTATCTTTGAAGGGGCTATCTTTGAAGGGGCTATCTTTCTAGCTGCTACCACTGCAAAAAAACCTATTGCAATGATAAGCATAAGCCTGAATTTCTCCCAAGTCTTTAACTTTAAACTATTTGATATCAGCCAGAATTCCAGAGGATTTCAGCTCAGATTAAGAAATCTTTTTTTTAATGTGAAAAGTCATGCAAATTGAAAAATGAGTCTTTACGATATCCTGTCTAGGATGACCATGTCATGCATATGGTTGAGTTTATCATGTATCTCACACAAAGAAAGGCAATGCTTGATAAGCAGTTTTATTGGGCAATTAATTTTTTTTTTACATGTGCAAATAAAGCAGATTGATTTCCATCTTGAAGTAATTTACTAACACATTATAAACTCGTCAAACACTAACATGGTACAGTACGCCTCATTTCCTGTTTACTAAATAATCCTTTGGCTGTCTGCTTTGTGCCTTTCAGGTTGAACCTGGAATTGTTCTCTGCCAGGGATGTCATGGAGCCTGGCGTCAGAGTCCTTCACCTGAAGGAAAACATTGCCTCCTTGGCTCGGCTTCTTGCAAGTACAAGCCATGGTGGATTCCCAGTGGTTTGCAGGCCCAAGCCAGACCATGTAGAGGTGTTCCAGGGAACTATTAAAAGGTAAAAACGCTATCAAATTGATGTCATGTGATGTTTCTGGCCATTTATCAGAATTTTTTTCTTTAAGCATGTGTTTGTGAAGATTATTTGGGATGGATATGGAACTTGTGCCTACTTTCTTTAGCATGAACAACAGGTGTCCTCTAAAGAAAGGACCTAGGTCCTTTCTAGTACTGGGTTATCTATTGCATCAGGGATTTATTGAAACAGCACCAATGAAACGATCTTACAGGAACAGGGGAAAATTGCCCTTCAGAGCCTTAAAGGTTCACTGAAACAGTAATATGAAAAGATTTGAATCTAGTTACTCATGAAATGTCCCATGCCGATTCAGAGCTGGCCTGCTCTTTCTTCACAATTTTTTCATTTTATTAGTGTATGCTTTTACAGGAAATGAGTTAACATAAATCATATCACAGACGAGATAAGCAACAAAGTCACTGGAAGTAACATGCTAGGGTAAACAAGAATTAGACTAAAGGAATCCTTGCCATACGAGGGACTCTCAAAAGCATATAAAATCTCCTGATAAATGAAATACTTATGGTACTGTATTTCATACGACTACAAGAGTGAATTCATCCTTTCAGGAAAGTATCTTAAGAGTGTCCTTTGAATGGTGGGTCATGAGTGGGGAGAGGCAGTGACTTAATTTCCACCTGGAGTATCCTAAAGGAAAGGAGAAGATGCATATGCAAGTCCTACTGCGTAGGAGTTCACACAGCAAAGCCCTATGAATTATGCTTCCAATAACTGTAATACAAACACATGGCCAGTTTTGTATTGTAATATTATAATCTTTTGTAATTTGCATGGTGTGTTTTGAACTGAATGACTGAAGATTCTACATCTTTTCTTGTAGAGAATTTTTTTTTATCCACTTCTGGTTTAATGCTTTAACTGCATGGCAGTTGGGAGCTATCTGTGAGCAAACAAGGATAAAAGTATTTTCTTCTGTTGATTTGGATGGGGAAAAATGTTATCTGTCCACCATCAGTGGAAATTTGGTTAGGACTTGTCTGCTTGCCTGCTTTGTAACAAATTTTCAAGGGTGAACCACTGGCAGCTGGATCACATGAACTTACCTCATAGCAATGTGGTCAGTTGCCCTTTTGGAGCATCAAGATGGGAAGGGTGTGAATATTTACTAAAATTGTGAACTTGCTTCATTGACAAGTGAAACAGTTTCTATGAACCTTTTAGGAACAAAAATATCTGCTCAGAATGAGAATTGTATGGTGGAAATTGTTTGGGTTGCAGTGGCCTGCAGGAGTAATGACATCAATAAGGGCAGAATCATATACTTGTATATGATAGGTATACTTGTTCCCATATGGTGATGCTATCATAAACATTATTAATAAGAAAAGTGCTAAGGCACTAAACTCTAAGTTTCTGAGTGATACTCTGCATTGTGCACCAATCTGAAGATACTATATAGCACAAACCGGTGTACTTTTTTACTTCTCGGCTGCCCACAGCAGTAAAACTAGAAAGCATGCTAACAACTGATACAGCCGAAGTTCCCTTTAAATTCAATTTATAGTCTCATCATTTCCTTATTAATTCACCAGATCACCTTGCAGTGAGCGTCTCAGGCTGCTGAGGAGTATGCTGACTTTATGCAAATACTGTTGTGCTTTGTAAGGCAGAGCAAAGTGGTGTGGGAGCAAGCAAAAAAGGGGAATGGAAGGCTGATCACTAGCACATCCCGAAGAGAGGCACCTTTAGAGAAAAGCTGATGCTACCTGACACTTCTGGTAGGCCTGTGGTTTGCTTAATCCCCAGCGATCTTTTATGATACATTTTGTTAGAGCCTTTTAAAAGAGATGAATGAAAAAGTTTGTTTCCCTGCCACTTTCAGCATAAATGAGCTGTTGTTAGACTGTTTTGAGTAAAACCGAGGTAATGTTTTAAATGCTTGACAAAGAAGTAGCAAAATGGCTTTTTTGGCCAGTCGGTTGCTCACTCCAGTGAAACCCATGCAGAGACGTTGTCTGGGAGCAAGCATTGCATTCTGGGGTGCTCTGATGACACCCCTTCTTGCCCCAGTGCGTGCCGGCCTGAGTATGTGTGATGAGTTCTGAGTGCCTCATCCCCAGCGGGGACCATGGGTGACTTTGCTGTTCTGCTGTTCTCACCAGCACCCCAAAGGGAATGCTCTGCAGCCACCCTCTGAAACAAGCCTCCAAAAATGTGATGTGTCATGGAATTAGTGTATTCATAACCATAAGCAGTTAGGATTCGGGTTTTCCATCTTACTCATAAAATTACAGCTTTTGCAGCACGTAACTGTTAAGACCAAGATGAGAAATGCTGTGAACTCCTTAAAGGAGAAGGGCGCTGTTGCATCTCTTACCTTATGAGATCCAGTGCAATCCCCTGTGGAGGTGACATGACCACAGGCAGAAAAATGCCAAGTTATTTTTCTGTCTAGTACATCAATAATGTTAAAGTGGAGGAAATGTGGCTTGCCTGGCATGTTGTAAAAAAGGTGGCTTGGGGAAGATGCGAAAAATAATTGCCATGACGTTTTTCTTGAGAGTTGCCTTGGGCATTATTATTGATTCTCAAATATGTTTTGGTATTTGTTTTGTTTTTCTTAGTACAAAAATGTTGTTATTGGGTTAAAAAGAAGGGGGCAACAAGCTAATGAAGGGAAAGAAGCAAACAATCTGCTAAGCTTGCATGAAGGCAGCAGCAGCTCATAATTTTTTAATACTGTTTCTCATTTATGTTTTTTTCTGTACCGTTTCTTCTCATGAAATAAGCATGGATGAAACACTGTAAATTTGGACCAAATGTAAAAGTTATTCAGTACCTGCCCACTCTTGGAAACTCTAGTGTTGAGAGTTGCTGTACAGGGACAAAGTGTTGTTATATTTTGTAATACGTATGAGTGATTCTGACCCTTTGAAGAGAAAAGGTCAATGTCAGTTCTTACAAAAGCAAGGACTGTGGCCAACCAATGTTGGCTGGAACTTGCATTGGGCCTACAAATGCACCTCAGCACTGGCCTGTAGCAAACACCTAGATCTTCCAGTTTTATTAAAAGAACACAAACAAACAAAACCCGAAAAATCTTCCAGATCTGCTTAGTGGGGCCAGATTTTTCTCCTACTCTTTGTGATCTGGATGGTTACTCACTGGGGATCAAGATGAGATCACCAAACACGTTTTTACATGGGTGACCTAAAGCTGAAGCTGTTATCTTCCCCAGTTGAGTAAGCAGTAGAGACTAAAACCAAAAGCAACTACTAAAGAAAACTCCTTGGCTTTAAAATTGCTAAAGAGGAAGCAAACTGTAGCTGAGAAGCAAGTTTCCAAAACAAAGATCTCCTTGGAGTAATACTTTTGACACTGTGCCATAGGCAGAGCTCTGTGCATGCCTGGGAAACCCTCGCGGAATTCAGTTTGAGGAACGTGTGGCTGATGAACTTGATGAACGGCATTGATGGGGATGATCGACTTACTGTGTGCAACGCAGAGGTTTGAGGGACAGGCTTCCCCCCTTCATTTCTCCCACAGCAATGATGATACTTGCACATCAGAATAAAAGAAGCTATTCTTTTGCACTGCAGCTGAAATGCCTCCCCCGTCTCCCCAAGTGACTGCAGGAAGGGAGCTAGCTGGGCTGTTACGAATGTGTTAGCCCAGAGTCTGCTGAGAGCTATAAATGTCATGCCCTAAATGGCATGCCCTCCTGGCTAGGTGGAATTCATTCTTCAGAGAGACCTGAGGATAGGACCACTGCCTTCCTTCCCAGGAAGTTTCTGCCAGAGACACTGCGTGAGGCTGTAAATGCATATTGAGGAGTTGTTGGGAGGTCCCCTGGCTCTCTCTTGCCTTGGCTGCTCTAGTCTGCGGCTCCAGATCCTCCTCCAGTGGGAAAAGATAGAGTTATGCTTCTGCCTAATTTCTGTGAGACCAAAGCTGAAAAAAGAGTTGTTTTTTCAGTTCCACATATGTTACAAAGTACTGGTGTAGGGCCATTGTGGGGCAATGAAGTGGTTCTTTGACATGATGAAGAGATTAGACACATCATCACTTGTGTTTTGCTGCTCCATCTTCTTTGCCAGAGGTTACTTTATAATGTAAACCACAGTAAAAACAGAAGACATAGCGGATTTGAGGAAGAAAGCTGTAGGTAACGAATTTCTTTTCCCTGGCTGTGGGCATGGCTGGGACAGAACATGGAGGGTGATGATACCTCATGGTCATCAGCAACGTCTTTGCTACCATGCTGTGCATCCTCCTATGCATGATCACTTCCCTCCGCATGCGTGTGTGACATTCATGTACTCTCTGATTTCTTCCACCAACGTGGATGACAAAGTGCTCTCTACCTAGGTGCTTTTTTCCTGAGATGCTGTTTATCCCTTATTATATGTAGGTTTCCT
>JAVKLA010000027.1:8393595-8415698 GCA_034782735.1 Sagittarius serpentarius
GTGGATGACAAAGTGCTCTCTACCTAGGTGCTTTTTTCCTGAGATGCTGTTTATCCCTTATTATATGTAGGTTTCCTGCATATTTGTGACTGATGAACACCGTGTTCCTTCCATAGACTGTTCTGATGTTGGTGGCTTTTCTTGCCTTTACTTCACTTTGCCAAGGAAAATGAAGGAGCAGGGTTTCCGTACTGCCGTTAAATCCTCCCGGTATTTGCTGAAGAAAAGCAGGTGGATGCTGGTGTCTTGTTAGGCCAGGATCTGTCCCCTCCCTTCCCTTTGAGGGGAAGTGGTGCAGAGAGGCAGAAGCTGGAGTGCTGCCCGGCAATCTTAATTCCTGCCCTGAACACAGCTATGAGACAATTTTCCTGGAGAAACTACTGGGCTGACGAATACCACTGAGTAGCCTGTTTGGGAATTTTACCATAAAAAATAAGCCATTTTGTTCATGCCTGAACCTCTCAGATCTGTACCATACATAGCTCTCCTGTTGTAAGGCTGAAGGCTGGATTCCGTGTTTTTGCCTTTGCACTCTTACCTACACAGCTGTTAGCCATTTCTCCGCATTTTGTTTGTCTGTCTTTTAGCTGAAGGAAATTTTTTTTTGCTTGATTTAATTTGATTGGGAGAAAGTAATTATGCAGAAACCACAGTATCTCTGACTGTAAGCAGACTGTACAGAATATATCCGTCTAAGCAGAAATGGGTAAAACCCGGTTTTCTGCTACTTCTGTGCAGGATGTGACATTTCTGGCACTGTGCCTGCATTTTTGTGTGTATTTTTTCACCTAGGAAACCCATCTCTTCCCACCCATCAGGTTTACTGAAACCTCAGCATTTGCGGTTGGTGGAAATTGTTATTTTGGGGCCAAAAAGAAATGTCAACAAAAATATTGTAGGTAAAGTTGTCAAAAATCCTTGTAGTGCACCATGTTATTTTGAACTGTTTTATTACACGTTCTGATATGCTATATGGGAGTGTATTGACTATGTAATTGCCTGACTCAAACTCAGTTTGTTTGATACAAGTGAAGTGTTCAGAGTGCCTAATTCCTGTTTTCAGAACAAAGCTGGGAATCTACGGTCCTTTCAAAAAACAGAACTTTGTGCTCTCAATCAGAAAAGAAATATATTCAAAAGCTGCGATCTTCGTGTAGTCGAAAAGTTACCAAAGCTTGGACTTCCAGAAATGCCTAGTGGCTGAAGGCACGGCTTCCCATCTGGAGACATTTCAAAAGGTCTCATGTTCTGGGAAACGGATTTTAGCCGTCTTAAAACAAAGCCTAATTACGTCTGGAGACCTTGTTCTGAAAGGTGCGTTAGAGCCGGCTCCTCAGTGTAATCACACAAACAGCTCTAAGTTTTGTGAGCTTTCCGTGAAAATGTCCCGCGGGCCCGAGCCAAGCCGCACGGTCGGTCCGGCGGAGCACCGAGGCTGTGACACTGCGGGCCAGCCCCGCGGGCCTCCGTCGCTCCCACAGAGCGCGACGTGGAAACGTACTTCTGTGAGGCTGGGAGCGCTGGCCAGAGCGCTGAGGAGCACATCTTTCCGCTTCGGAAACTCGGGGGAGGTAGTAAACACCCGCTTGATCGGCAGCAAACTCCCCGCTCCAATTCTTGCTCAAAGGATGCCACGTCTCATGGAGCCGGACTGCCAGGGAGCTGCACCTGGGGGGAGGAATTCTGCCTCAGGTTAGTCCCCGGTCCGGAGTCAGAAGAGCTGCCGGCGGAGGGAGCCAAACTACATTTCTGTTTGCAACACTTATTTTGCTGCTGTTCTTGCTGCACTGCACTTTCTGCTTCCTTCGTGGTAGGGAGAAGCCAGGTACAGAACAGCGTGTACTCATAAACCTCCTACTTGATGGTCCTGCTTTAATTTCCCGGCTTGTAAACTGGTATGGGAAGGGAGATACTCTGCTTTCCGCAATCAGAAGACATGGTAGAGCAGCTGTTCCCAGTAACAGTAATGACACTATTGCTGAGACAAACATTTTCACAATGATGCATGGGAACACTAAATCCAAACCACATTGTTTAGCTAATGCATGCTTTCACTCCACTAAAGGGGAATGTCACATAACTGAAAGTAAATTGAAGAGATCAGGGTTTAGAAAATATGACAAAGTTGAAAACTTAAAGCTGTATTACACAGTAACATCCTTTATAAGAGAAATCATTGATCCGAAGTGGTGTGTGTATGTGTATTTCATGGCAGTTTATTAGGTATGACTCGCCTCTGGTCAGCTCAGTGAACAGAAACTGCTGTGAGTCAGGAACGCTTTCTGCCAAGCGCTTCAGTAAAACTGAGCATAGCATGTTGATATGTGCTGTGGGAAAGGAGATCTAGCATTGCAACATATCATAGATATGTCAGGCTGTAGGTAAGGTTTCTGGTATTTTTCTTTAACCTGCCCTCCCAGTTGGGACTAATGAAACACTGCTCTCAAGGCGTGTGCGTGCGCATGTGTGCAGAGAGTCCACACACACTTGTTTAATAAGGCAATACCTTTATTTTTCTTAGCAAGAGGAGAAGTACTTGCCTTCAGTAAGCAACGCAGCGCAACAGCTTAGGGACAAATGGAAAGTTAAAGATCAGTTGAGACCCGAAGCATTTAATTCATAAATTAATTACTGAGCTTAGCAATATCTACCTTAATATTGCGACAGCCTTGCTGCTGGCACTCTTCAAACGATACAGATTTGAAAGCTTCTTGGAGAGCCTTTTCCTTCTGGCACTGTTGTGGAGAGGTTACTAAGTTTAGATCGCAGGAATGCAAAGTTACTCAATCAAACCCAGAAGTCTGCAAAGTTCATGCAATAAATGGAGATAAAAATGAGTTTTTGTTTCTTACTAGAGGATCATGGACAGCTTTCCTCCTTCCTCTTCTTCGTGGCTTTGCTGTAAGTCCTGGGCAATGGTGATTCTACCAGGTCTAATCAAAGCTAGAAACACTGTTGGCAGTGGTTTGAAGGCTGCATTTAAACTCAGCCAGCAAAGAAGAAATAAAGGGAAGGGGAACATGTTAGGGACTTGAAAACTATTTTTAGGTGTGCAGACTAGGGAGCTGACGGCAATATCAGAGTGCTTTTGTGATTACTTGGTTTTCATGTTAGGGGGTAGAGTCTGTCAGCACATTGTTTGTTTTTACTGTCTGGACTCCTGCTTTTAAAAAGCTGATCCAGTTAATTTCAGTGATACGCTATACAGTAATCTTGCCTACTAAAATAAATGGAATCCAGCACTTTCAACAAAAGCCCTTGACGTTATGATCCTCCCATGTATTGTCAGGGTCCTGGGGCACTGCAGCTCATGAATAACACAGATGGAGGAAGGTTTATAGAGTCTGTGGCAGTGCTTTTATTTCGTATTCGAAGTGCGAAAATTTTCTTCCAAAGAAGAACATTATATGATACTTTTAAAATTAGTAGGCCTGTTTGGCTGTACAAATAAAGGTGCAGGTGCTGTAGGACTTTGTGACAGAGCCCTTTGGAGGGAAAACTGGAGTGTTGCAGAGGCTGTGTGCTAACTCAAAAAGCCAAATTAAAAACGTATGCAGCCTCTCTGCAGCATGTGGGTGGCTTTTAGGCAAGTGCAGAGTGTTGTTAAATGTTGAAATCAAATATAGGCATGGGGGAGACTGGTGCGTGAATGGAAAGACTGATCACATACTTGTCCTGTCATTTAAATGTGTGGTAGGTTCCTCTGAAATTGAAAATCTGCCTGGTAACAAGCCAGCTTGTAGGGAAATAAAAATCTGATCCTAAGTCTTCATCCTTTTCTAAAATATAGCCTTACTGTAAGTTTGAAATACTAACTTTGCATTTGCAATTTATTAATAGCTGTCTTTGCGTTTTCATGTTGAGGCTGTGGACTTACTGTCTGCTCATTCACCCTGATGACGGTGCCCATAAAACCAGACAGCTGGCAACTTAAGTAATGAATATTAACCTCAAAACACAGCTCTGAGCTGGAAGAAATCCCTGGTTGGTAGATCTGAAAACTGAGGTACAGAGATTAAATATTTATTCAGCATCCTTTGAAAGGCTGTGGCATGGATGGGATTTAATCTTTGCTCTGGAAAACCTCAGTCCAGTACTTGATAATGACCTTTTTATCATCTTGTAGGTAAAATGCCAAAAATTCATGCAAAGCTCCTTCTTGATTTGAAGAACGAAATATTAAGTAAACAGTAATGATTTATGCTGCCTAACCTGAAACAACCCCATAACCTTGAGATTTTGCTGTGTAAGATGAAGATTTGGTGGATTTTAAAACAGTTCCCAGTATGTGATGAACTAGTCCTTATCCACTCTCTAGCTCACCATATGCAGAATACTCTTTTTTTACCAGTTAAAAAAGGGCACAGTGCTATTTGAAGTCAGGAAAAATGCATTTAGTATACTAGTGGCTATCTTACCAAGAACATACCGTAACAACTATTCTTAAACAGAATTTACATTTTACAGTCCATGTAAAAAGTTACTCTTATTGTGCCTTTTTGGAAGAGTTGCACGCTTATGCTAGAACTTCTGCTGAGAGCAGAGCAGTGATCAAATCCTGCAAGATCCTCTAAGCCCTCCTTTCATTTTGACTGCTGTGAAAGTTGAAGGTGCAAGACACTAAGTCTTAGCTGCAGCAAGTTTTCAGAGACTTGTTGATATTGTAAAATAGTTTACACCAGCCAGGTATTAAGATGAGGAGGGACCATGAAGAGTTTCAGGGTGCCATATTTGATTATTTTAGTGTGCAATTTATTGTTACTTACTACTGTTCTTCTGTCATCATTCTTTCAAACTGACTGTCATAAATCAAAATTTAGTAATTGATGTCACTGAGTTTTAAACATGTCTGAGAAAAGCCCTGAGACAGTAGATTTTTAGTACATGAAAGGGACATTTGTTTTATTCTGGTCAGAGTATGTTAATCACTGGTCCTTGCTGAGTTAGATCTTGGCCAAAACATTAGATATAATCAGCTCAAGAATAAAAACAATGAAGGTACCTTTGGTGGATTACTGCAAGAGAAATAAGCCTAAAGATTCCTGAAGCCAGCTAAAAACGATGGTTTAAGTTCTTTAATCCTCCCTCCCTCCTCCCCCCACCCCACTGTGTAACTATTTTTTCCATTCAGTTTGGGAGAGACCTGCCCTGAATGCTTTTGCCAGTGACATCATGTTTTAATCTTCCTTCTGTTCATTTGCAGCTACTTTGGAGCTGCAGTTCCTTTTATGTCACTCCCCCAATATTTAGAATTTGTAGTTTCCTCAGATAATTGGCCATCCTGACAAGAAGAGTGACACAATCAGCTGTCAGATACTTTTCATTCCTGACTTGCATGCCAAATCTGACATGTGGATGTTGGGATAATAATGTGTTATCTTAATTAGGTGTATCTTCATGATGCATGCTTTATAACAGATAGAGCATATGAAACTACTGCAATGCCTTGCCAGGGTATCTTTGAAATGAGATTCTCTACTTAAGGGTTTTCTTCCTTCTTAAATAAATAAAGAGTAAACGAACAATTGCAGAGTCCAAGTCTGAATCCTAGTACTTCCTGTTAAACCTCACAAAATAGTGCAAGAAACATGTTTGGTCTGCTTTCTAAGGCTTGATGATGTGATAGGAAGGATGTTGTATGTAACATCAAAGAGTGATGTTGTTATACCTCTGAAGCATGACTTCTGGAAGTCCAAGTGAAATAATATATGTTCATTTTTCTTCTGAATATGGCAGTTTTTAATAGGCTTGGATTCTTATCAGAAATGTTCCAACGATTTCCTTCATTGTGTTTGTGTGTGCCTTTTTTTTTGACTAGCCAAATTTCTCTCACACTTCCCAAAGCCCTGTTAAGTGACTCCCTGCTGGGTTTAGTTAAGAGCGGTGCCGAGCAAATTGCAGGCTGCCAAAACTGGCCAACAAACCAGTGATGAGCAAATGTTTCTGCTCTTTCAGCTCATGGTGAATGTTGCTGTTTTTTTAATTCCAGCCCATGATATTCAAGTGGAAAATGGTGAAGTCTGGACTACGGACAGGCCTGAACAGTGTTTTGGACCTGAGCATACAGAGTCTGGCAAAGGGTCAGGGTGGATCATAACTTTCGCACTTGACTTCTGTATATTCATGTTAGGATTAAAGTCTTGAGAGTATTCCTGGCCCAGTGATCATCCTTGAAATCAACTTCTTGGAGCTGTACATGATGATCTCGGAGCAGAATTTAGATCTATGTATTTGCATCTCACTTAGAACAATTACAGACCTGTTTGTGAAAGACCATAAAATATGAACCTTTAGAGAGCCCTGCAGAACAAAGTGTGTAATGCACCAGAAGTAATTCATAGGGCATGGCTGGATTAACTTCTTCTCTATGTCCTCTGCTGTAGTGAGTATATTATGAGTATATTGTGTTTTCCTCCCTTTCCTCCTCCAAATGTAGCCTGAGGGGAATAGATCTTGCCTGTTGTAGCACATCTATACTGTTCTTTTTAGTGTGTTCTCTTTGTTGTCCTCAAACCCAAGTCCGTAATTGTTTATGTGACGTGTCCGTATGCTGGCATGCACATGGGAAGAGGCTTAGGGCAAGCCAGTGACTTTCCCAGGAGGGGAGATGTGAGCCCAGGGCAAAGTACTTCCTCAGTGGAAGTTTCTCAGCAGTTAGCCCTGCTGCAGTGTTGTGCTCTCCTTAGTAATCTGAAGGAGATTTTTATGAGAACCAAAGCCAGTCAGATATTAAATTGAAAAGTTTCAAAAGTTATGAAGGATACTGAATTCCTTGTTTGTCCTGTGAATGGGATGTGCTTTAAAGGTGGGAGGAGGTGACGGACTCCTAGTATTCCTGGCTGTGCCACTGATTTTCTTCAGAGCTCGTGTTTTTCCACAAGTTACATTCACTCAGGTCTTCACCTGTAAAAGGATGATACCTATATCCCAGCCAGAGGCATACTTATTTATAAATCCCATTGAGAACCTTAGATGAGAGAACAAACCCATATCTGCATTAACGAAATGCAGATTTCAAGACAGGATCTACAGAGTGAAACAGCTCTTTCAGGAGAAAGGGGATAGCTCTACAATGCTATCCGACTCATGGGAGCTGAAGGTGATAGGATAATTTCCTTCAAATGTGTGTTCCAGATTTGAATGAAAATGTGGAGGTAGGTGCTCCCAAAGTATCTTAAGTTGGAGAAAAGGTGGACTATATAAAAGACCCGAAACATGTGAAACTGCAGTTCAATGTAATACATCGGAGACTAGTTTAATGTTACCTCTTCATGTGTGAGAGCTCAATGGTATTTCACAGTAAGTTTACTATTTTTTTTGCACTCTTTACAGTTTTGATCCAGCTTCATCAACTGCAGGACAAAGAAGTATAGAGTAGCGAAGGGGAGACTGTTTGGAAAAAAAATAATAGAACGACAAATAGCCTGCTGGTCAGGGCAGCCAGCAGGAACGGGGCGGGACATGGTTGTACAGATCCCTGTTTATTCAGCATGGAACCCCTCCAACAGGAGAAATTAAGACATGCCATACATAGCCACTAATGTGCTTGTTATGAAGGAGAGTGTGGAGAAAGGCTTTGAACCTAGTTCTTCCATATCCTGTCCCTAGGGAGGGCACTAATCACCGGCTTTTGGAGCTGGCAGGCACGTCATCTTGGTGCAAGTCCTCTGCTGTGGAGTGCTAATCCCACCTTGAAGCAGACTAATCTTTCCCAGGAGACATTATGTTAATCCTAGTATTTTTCTATAACAAGTTTTGGGTTGAACAAATCAGTATTTTAGGATACAGAAATATTTATTTGAAAAATTCCCAGCTTATACTTGGTGTTCCAGTCACAAAAGCCACTTTGTAGCTCATTTGTGTTTCTCCGATGCCCTAATGAATATTGTGTGTCTGCTCTCCTCTGGGTCCATCAAGCACATTGTTTAGCAGTGTGTTGCACATCTTTGTACTAGTACAGTATCTCCTAGTTGTAATCACAGACCAGGGCTAACACGATGTTACACGTGTTGCAAAACAAAATACTTTGTGGTGGTCCCCAAGGTGTTTGTTATCTAAATAGAAGTTAAAAGGCTGGAAGTGGATAGTGTGGATGGAGTGTGTGTGTGGGAGCAAGGAAACACTAAGATATAAATGATAATTTTAGATATATTTCTTGTCAAGGCTTTATGTGTGTAGTGCAGAAGGGGAGAACTCTAAAGAAAGGTTTGAAATGTTGTAATAATTGATAAAGACACACATTTTCACATGACTAAGTCAGAAAGAATATTAAATGTCTTAATGAACAATACTGTGAGAGAAGGTTTCACTGATGATTTAAAATATGACATGAATTTTTGACAGGTCTTGTGTTTTAATGTAGATGTTACTTAAGAAGGATGTGGGGAACAACAATCTATTACTTACATTCAGATAATTGTATTTGCTTATTAGTTGTATTGTCTTGTTGGGTGCAAACTAGACAGTGCATGAGCTGGTCCTGCCAAGCAGGTTGATCCAGGTCAAGAACATGTAGGATAGATGATGTCCTTTAATCTAATTAGCCAACCCTAAACCAGAAAACACCTGCGTGATGCTGCTATTGCTGATGGAAATTTAGGAAGGTGAAATACGTGGTCAGTCCACTAATACTCTAGAATCACAGAATCATATCTCAAGTTGTAAGGGACCCATAAGGATCATGGAGCTTAACTTCCTGCTCGTCACAGGACTACCTAAAACTAAACCATATGACTAAGAGCATTGTCCAGACGCTCCTTGAACTCTGACAGGCTTAGTGCCATGACCACTTCCCTGGGGAGCCTGTTCCAGTGACCAACCACCCTCCAATCTGTCCAATCTGAACTTTCCCTGACACAGCTTCATTCCCATTGCTGGTCACCAGAGAGGAGATCAGCACCCCCCACTCTGCTGGCCCCCTTGGGGAAGTTGCAGACCGAGATAAGGTCACCCTTCAGCCTTCTCTTCCCCAAGCTGAACAAACCAAATGACATCAGCTACTCCTCATAAGTCTTGCCCTCAAGACCTTTGACCATCTTGGTCACCCTCATCTGGATACGCTCTAATAGTTTGATATCCTTCTTATATTGAGGCACCCAAACCTGCAAACAGTACTTGAGGTACCATCATATATCTGATGCTAAAGGATTGTGTGCTTGCTTTTTAAAATTTGCTCCTTATAATGAATGTAGTCCTCTTCTCTAACCTCAGGTTAGAGCTGTGCATACTGCTGGAGAATGAGCATACCTTTGAACCAGAGACAAATGATGAGTCTTTCTCCTCCTCTCATTCTCTCTCCTATGAGAAGGTAACCTTTTTTCTTTCAGTTCTTTCCTTGTTTAATCAGCATGTGTATTGGGTGGTTTAGAATGAGCTCTCTATGAATGAAGAATTGATGTAATATATGTGGTTGAGATAAAGAAGTGGTCGGGTACAATTTAAATTAAAGGATGAGCAGAGACCTTCCAGGGACAGCTGTCATAAACTATAATGCCACTCACAGTCTGGAAGTTGTGCAAGACTGCTGACAAAGAATTTCCTTGCTCAGATAGGCTGTTCCAGTGTTCTCTCTCTCAACTTCTCTATGGATAGCAGAATTATAATATTTAATTCTGTATGGGATAGCACCTCTCTGAATGATGAGTGTTTATAAAAGCTTTCAAACTTGAAAAGCATGTAGCATTCTTCCCTTTGACAGATGACTATAGGATTTTTAGAAATAGTAAACATTAAGCGTGGTAGAAGAAAATCGTGTGTTACCAAGGAAAGATTGGTAATGTAGTTCTGAACAATTTATACAGGCACAACTGGAAAGTCATCATATACTACTGAAGGCTGATGTGCACATGGGAATCTGCCTGGCAAAACAATGTTGAGAAGGAGCAGGGCAATTATGTATGGGATGAGGTGCCAGGACACAAACAGGTACTCCTATGGAAGAGGGCTGAAGCTCAGCTGATGGCTGATACCAGTTTTGTTGCGTTTTTCTGCACTATGCTATCAAGTAATTACCACTTAGTGTGTGAATTTTCACAGCGTGAAAAACCTCGCCCCAAAGTCAATATAACTTACATTGTCTTAAAAGAGATACAGTTACACTAAGGAAAAAAAAATATCTTTTTGTAGGTGAAGAGTGTTTTATTTTAAATTGCTAATTTAAGCTTTATTGGCAAAAGAATTTATGAAGTTTGGACAAGCTCTGCCAGTGTAGCTCTGCAAGAAAACTTTTTCTTAAGAGTCCAGCTGGAAAGCTTTTGAACCTTGGGTTCTAACGTGCAGTGCAGAAGGAAAGAGAAATGGATTCTTGCCTCTTCCAGATAACAGTGGAGAAGCTGCCCAATCTGTCACGCCTAACCATGCTGCTGAATCGCTACACTGCAGATCCCCGGTATCAGCAACTCTTCATCAATCTGGTAAGACTGAAGCCAACTCTAAAAACAAACATTTCCTCCATGAACAATGTGTTTGTTATATTTTCTCATTTGTTTATGATGGCTGTGTCAGCCGCACTGATTTACATAAACACTGCCAATCCTGGGACGTTACATTCTCAACAAAAGTAGCTGAGTACAAACAGCATTCCGAAGTTTTAATTCATATTGTATAAACATAACAGATGTTGATAAAATGAGCCAAAAAGAAAATACAACAAAGGAGACCATTTCAAGGGGGCTTTTGATTAAAATACATTCCAGATTGACAAAATGATACAATGTTAATGGAATAGATCATTTAAATGTCATTATTTGGCTCTTATAGTCCTATAAAGCAAATATAAAGCAACACTTTTGAGATTTTAGGCTCCATTACGGTACAGTGCCTATACATCAACTTATAAATAAAACTATATTTCTTTCCCCTTTCCTTTTTTTTTAAATCCCTGCTATGACATTGCCACATTTATTTCCTAAATACTGTACTAAAATACTGGGTCCAAAAGTAATAATGTGTTTGGTACACTGAATAAGGCCTAAAATAAATATAAACAAAATAAATGTTGTTTCTGCCTCGGTGAATTTCCAGTCTACAGCACTGAAACTGAGGTAGAGGGACACTGGGAAATCCAGGCCAGAGAGCCTAATTCAGATGGGTTTTATTTAAAAAGACATAAAATATTCTCCTGTTTGCTCACGTGTAAAGAAGATGGGACTGAGTTGGAGATCCACCTAGTCTGAATTCCTTGCTTTGAGAATAGCTAGAAGGAGAGAAAAGTTATAACAACGCACAATGCTCCTAATATCCATTATGTCATTTGGTTTGAGTTTCCTTTTAATAGATGGAGAAACTGAGGTGGAGAGAGGACACAAGGCTTTCCAAAGTTCAAAGTGCTTGCGCCATTGGGACATTTGTTATGGGAAACCTATTGCACTCAACTAGGTTTCACAAAGATAGCTAATTTTTTAGTACCTGATGTGATCCCTGAAGCACAAAGTTTAGTATCCCTTCCAACAACTTGTTACTATCGCTCATGAAAGCTCTGTTTCTGATATCCACAGAAGTATCCATTGTGAAGTTCTTGGGCGTAATGATTTCCTGTGGCAGCAAGTTCCACAGCAAAATTATATGTGGAATAGAAAGAGGAAACCTTTTTACCTTTAATTTTTTCCTCCTTACGTGTTTGAATGTCTCATCAGTCCTGGAAATGAAAGAGGGATAAGACACGTGTCCCTCTATACTGTGCATTTATTTATATTATTTTATCATGTCTTTGTTTCATTTTTCCTCTGTCTGGGGAAGCATACACTTGGGAAGCATTAATACACCTTCTTTGGCAGAACGGGCCAAGTCGTAAGAAGGATACCGTAGAATTATGTGAAAAGTAAAAACTTAGTGAACACCTATAAAGACCAGCTTGGTTAACAATAAAATGGTCTTTAGCTCTGTTCCTATCAAGAAACAGTTATGGCCCTCATAGTTTTCAGTGACCAAAGTTTAGTACTTGCAGTCCCTCTTCTTCTCAGAGCCATATGATTGTTTTCTTTGTCCTCTTCCTCGTATTCTATGTTTCTATGTGAACTGACTTTTATAAGCATTTACTGCAAAATATTACAGGATGTCATAAATGGTTGTGTAATGAGATAGCAGCTATAAAAAATCTTAAGACTTAATAAATATTGGGGTCACTGACTATTTCCAAGTAAAAACTCAGACCATATCAATGAAGCTCAACTTTGCTTTTTCTAGCCTGTGAGATTTGGGTACATTCCAGTCATAATAGTTTATTTAGAGTGAACCTGATGGTTTACCAAAAAAGAAAGCGTTTTTTTACTATGGTATTTCCTGATGTTTTAGGTATAATTGGGGATGGGGAACAGGGAGAGAAGAACTAATGTTCTTATTGGCTCCTGTCCCTCAAGCCTGCTACCTCTCTCTCCCCGGCCTCCTTCCTCTGCCTTGCCTTCCCACTCCTGTGGCAGGGGTGCAGTCATGCTTTTGTGTTCCCCCTGTGTCTTTTCTCTTTGCCTTACAGGAGCCATACATAAACAAATCTGCACTGTCAGTCCAAGCTCATTTCTCGCTGCAACACACCTACATCATCTTTCGCACCCTGGGGCTGCCTCACCTCACTGTTGTTGACCCGCAGAACCGAGTGGATGGGGTGATCACCAGGAAGGACCTGATGCCTTTCCCACTGGAGGAGAGGCTCAGGCTCCAGCTGGCACCAACAGAGCCCTGATGTGGGTGAGCCGCCCCTGGATTCAGGGCCGTGGATGTGTTCTTAGGCTTTGTCACTTCTTTTTGAGCCCGTGTTCTTCTTCAGGAAAAAATAATCAGAGCTTTTCCATTTGATCCCTTCTGGAGAAGAGATGCTTAAAAGCTGTTGTATCTAGACATGTGGGATTGTAGCCCAGAGCTGTGTCTCTTCAGCTGTTTGGTGCCTGCAAAATTCATTAATTTAAATGCTTGTGAGACAAAAATAAGTATTCATGTGTTTATGGAAGATGTACATAAAATCAGATGTGAAGGATGGACGTCAAGAATGCTTTTGTCACGCTGTGTCTACGCCTCCCCATGAAAAAATGGCGTAACCATTAGCAGCAGTTATGCTGGCAAAGCCTTTCAGTGAGGACTAAATCTTCAGCCTGTGAGTATCCGCCTGTTAAAAAGGAGAATGTTTCCATATCAGCGTTTTTATGTTGGAAGATGGATATTTAACTGAGAGGAAACACTGCCTTGAGAGAGGTGGGCAACTGAAAGGAACAAGGAATTGGCCTTTCTTATTGGCCTATGTGTATTAGAAATTGAAAAGCAGAATTGTATGTAAGAGAAAGATACTGACTGTGGGGCTCCTGCCAAATTCCCATCACACTGCTCAGTGAGAGAAACTTGACATGCTTTTCTGTTGGCTGTATTTCTTTCAATTTCTGCAGCTCCTAGAATAGGCTCTCTTTCCTTCCACCTGATTCGGTAGCATTTTTAGTTAAGTTCATGTGCAGTGAGGTATGGGGCAAATTCTAATAAATGATAAATTGTGGAGTACTTTCTGTGTATATAGCCGCACATGTACAAATTGAGCACAAATTAAGTAATTCTTCATGATTTTGGAGTCATACAATGTTTGACACCTTGGAAAGCATTGTTTGTTAATAAATCAATGTGAACAATTTTTTGGATAACGATGCTTCTAGATTTCTTTCTGTGACTTTGTAATTGATGTTTAATTCTGTTCTGTTAAATACCAGAGGGATTCCCACAGATTTGGATATTAAAATCAAGCACGTACGAAGGAATCCACCACTATTAATGTTACAACGAATACCAAGGAAAACTAGCGATAATTTCCTGGTTATAAAAACTTGCCAAAATTCCTGAAAGTGTATTTCTGGTATTTGAATCATGCAGCTTTGAGTCTCCTATGAATCAAAAATTTGTTGGATTTTCTCCTGTTTTCCCTGCTGGATCTTGTCTTTATTATCAATAATGTTGCTTTTGTAGCACCACAGAGAATGCACAGGACTTTAAAACTTAAGCGTCCAGTCAGTGCAAATAGCTGGCAGCCCAGAAACTTATGAAGGTACATGAGAAAGGCTCTTTAAATGGTCAGTTAAAATATGTCATACGCAGGGTGAGAAATGCATTGCGAATCATCCTTCCAAGAGACATGGAGGTGGATGTTTGTTTAGATCCTGTTACATTTAGTAATCTTTTGTTCATTAGTACACTAGTAAGGTCATTGTCACTATTGATCCATGCCTCACCTACCTGAAAAATGCAAAGTTTTTCTTGAAGGAATTTGGGCTTGTGTGCTAGCAGAACAAGAGATCTAATGTAGAAACATTTAGTGATTTCCCTTAAGGCAGTGAGAATCTCTTGATAACCAAATCTGAATAACCTTGCCATGAATTTGCATTTTTGATTCAAAGCCCATTGCTGATTTCCTTTTCCTTGATTTATTGAGTACACAAAGTATCACCCTTCTAAGACCTGAGTAATGCAATTTCTTCTTGCTTACAGTATCTGTGGCTAAATGACTCAGTACAAACGGTAGCGTACTAAGTGTACGGGGTGTACTTTGCAGAGTATGAGGGCTGGAGACAGCCAGGATATTTGTAACTCGTTACACAACTTTGAACAGGTCACTTAAATGCTCGGCATATCATTTACTCTGCCTTTAAAGTTGGAACAGTGATATGGATCCACCATAGTTACTGTGAAGAGTAGGTGTGTGAAAGATACTATAGGAATATAAACTATTCATAATAATAATATTTTGTGCAGGCCAGTTGTGAAAAGTAGTGTGGGATTGGTTTTTTTTCCCCTGTCAGGGACAAGTGTAATTTCTAAGGAAAAGTTCACACAATTTAAATGGAACTTCTTGTAACTGTGTTGTGAGCTGTGCAGGGGACGGCATGCTGCATTTTCCATACATGATTATGTAGTTCCACTGCTAGATGAGTTTTTTTGTAATATATGTGTGTTTGTGAAGACACACGAAACAGAATTCCTCCCAGGACTTCCTGAAACAAGTAACTCCCTTATATTCTGGACTCCAGTGATGAAACCGCCTCATCACAAACCATAATAGCATAATACATACAGGAAAATGAAACCAGATGAAATTGGTAGGAAGCTTTTCATTAATATGTGATTCTCATGATGCTTAAATAGGACAGGTCTCTAAGGAATGACAGTAACAAGTAGTCATATCATTTGACTCTTTGGCACAAGATACTTCTGTTTTTCTTCTTGTCTGTTTATAGTGAATGGTAAATGTTCTGTTATTTCTTCATATGATTTGAACTAAAGGCTAGATAGAGCAAAGATGCTATTTTTATATGAAATACAGTTTGTTTATGAGTTTTCACAGTTTCTGAACACAAATCTCTGTGACAGAGATAAAGGGCTTCACAACAAAATTCAAGTCATCAGCATTATTTCTGGTTTGTGCTATGCATCTATACCTCTTCATCTCACCCTCCTTTATGATGGCGTTTTCCTCACACTTCTTTCTCTTTTAAACTGAAATATGGCTTAAAACACAGGCAGAGTGAACTTTAGATCTAGGTTTGAAGTACAGCCATGCAAAATTCCCCCCATTCAATTAAAAAAAATGCTTTCACATTAGAAACATTAAACCATCTGTACATTACATATCCCTATGAATGAGCATAAATGATTGTGAGAAGGTTTTTGTGGTATGCAGCTTTAATGTATAGTTTTACAGGTATCCTGTAATGTCTATGTGCTTATGCTAATGTATGTAACATTGGTAGTGCTTTTCCTGTCATGGGATACTTACATACTTTAGACTTAATTGCCTAGTGTTTTTAAACTGCCTGGTTTATCATGCCCTTTAACATTTCCTTGTTTTCCAATTGATTCTTGCTTACATTTTTAAATGGAATGTTGTCCTTTAATCGCATTTATTGGCTCACCATGAACAGAAAAGCCTAAAGGAGGGAAGACACATGAAGAAATTCTTAGTATCTACTTTATATATATATAAAGAATGATGACTTTAAGGATGCAGGGACCAGCGTTGCTAAAGGTACTAGTAATAAGATATGATCTATCTTACCTCAAGGCTGAGACAGCCTTGAGCCAAAAAGCTGAACGGGAATGGAAATGCAACTAGCTGTACTCTGCAAGAGCAGCGCCTGCAAAATCACTGATGAGGAAGTGCTGCAAAATGTTACTGTTGTCTCTGCTGCCCCTTTTCACGTAGCTTCAGCTAACAGAGCTGTCAGTGTACCTCTGGTGATCATGAAATCACTTAATGAAATGAAGTGTAACCAGCTCTCTACTAAACTAGTGGTTAATTAAGTGTGACCATCAAGTGATGGGAACCATAGTAGTATACAAGGGAATGCTTGTTCATTCCTGAAAGGCCTATTAAAGTAAGAGGAAATATGTGATCAGCGCAGTTGTCTGAATGTCTAACACGGTATGGCGTGGGAATGCCAGCATTGGAGTTCAAACACATGAGGAGTTACTGCTGCTTACTTGAGGTACTGAACAAACCAGAATAACTTACACTATGTGATTGTAATCAATGCCTAGCAGACTTCTGAGGGGCCAAAGCAATGAAAGCCTTGACTAACTTGCAGTACCTCATTAAAGTGGCGAATCTTGCTTCTCTGAGATCATAGATTGTGTGCAAAGACTCAGCGTTCTGCCACTGAGGCCCCTCTTTACTTCATGCCAGCAGAGAAACTGTGAGGAGTTACCAGTTTCTGCATATTTTATTTTGAAGGGGTTACAGAAAACCATTTATATTTTTGTGCAGTTTATATTTGCAAAGAGCTCTGTAGATGTGAAGTCCCACAGCTTCTGCTGTGGTGTTGCTATAATCACCCCTCTTGTATGTGGTGGAGCCGAGATGTGGACATGAAGTAGCCCACTGAGGATCAGAAAGTGAGTCTGTGGCAAATCTAAAAGGAGAACTTCAGGCTCCTGGCTTTTTTCTTCTCAATGTTAATGTCTTACTTGTAAAGTAGACATGAAAGCTAGCACTAAGGGGAGGCATGGCAAATTGTGTGACTCGCATGTCCTCTCACATTTTGTCAGCTGATACGCAGGAGAGAGGTGTTTGTAGCGTGACAGGACTGTCCCCGGTACACAGAGCAAAGCCACGCGTGCAACAGGGAGGGCTGTGAAGACTTGCACCTGTGCAGGAAGCACTGTAGTCTTGTGTAAGTGCTCTCAATGAGAATGCAGCCTGGAGGCCTCCCTGAGATGCACTGGGAAGAGCTGGTCAGTGCAGCAGAGGATGGAACCACTGCCAAGTCACTGCATTGCAAATGCAGAAGGTATGGGTTTCTGTGAAAGCATGGGATGGAAAACAATGAATGCACAAGACTTGGCATGTCTCGTGTATATAGGTATAGACATGAACAGGTATGTGCATGCTCATATGCAGGTAAGGAACCTAATTGTTTTGTAACTATCATTTGTAATTTAGAAGACAGGCTAAGCACTGGTTGAGGATATAAATTTCCTTTTAGGAAAAAAAAAAGGGGTGGGGGGGGAAACAAACTGTGTATCTTGAGCTTCATTACCCTGCAATCATACAGACTGCTACCTGTAGAAACCTTTTTAATCCTCAGGGGGTAAGCAATAGGGTAAGGATTAGTGTTGATGCAAGTTATGGGTTGAGAGCAGGGCACAGAGGTAAAACAGAAGGGTTTCAAAATAGCTTAGTGAATCAAGTGCCCAAGATAGCAGTGTCTTGCAGGACATAAAAATAAGAAGGAGTAATATTTATCTGAAATGCCAGCAACAGTATAGAACATAAACATTATTCACAAGAATGCCATGACATTTCTTTAATCAGCCTGGATGGGTCGGATCTCTGACAGATCTTGCTACCACCTTGTCTTTAAGGTGAAGAACATCTAAAAACATCAGCTCTTTGAACCTAGAAAGCTGAATTTCACAGAATCACAGAAGAATTTGGGTTGGAAGGGTCCTCTGGAGGTTATCTAGTCCAACTCCCTGCTCAGAGGAGGTCCAACTAGATCAGGTAGCTCAGGGCTATGCCCGGTCAAGCCCTTGACACCTCCAAAGATCGAGAGCCCACATCCTCTATTGCAGTATTTGACCACCCGCATGGTAAAGTATTTTTCTTATATTTAATTAGAATTTCCCATGCTCCAACTTGTGTCCATTGCCTATCATAGTGCAAGAAAAGTCTGGCTCTGTCTTCTCTGTACCCTCAGGTCAGGTAGTTTCAGCAGTCAGGTCTCCTCTGACCCTCCTCTTCTCCAAGCTGAACGGATTCATCTCTCTAAGCCTTTCCTCATATGCCTGTGCTCCAGCCCCCTGACCAGTCTGGTGGCCTGCTGCTGGACTTACTCCAGTATGTCAATATTTTTCCTGTACTGTGAAGCCTTCCCACCAGCCGCAAACCAACTTGTGCGGATGCCATGCTAATCTTCTTGGTATCATTCGAATTTTAGTATATATGCTGCTGAAGAGAACATGATTTTATTAGAAGGTAAGCCAGAACAACGAATTTTTTTAAAAAGAAAAAACTTGAACACGTTGGAAATGAAAAGCTTTTAACCCATTTCTGCCTTCTCCCCCATTACTCAGTGTGTCCTTATGTTCTGGTCTTTTTCTCAGCCCACAAATTTCAGTGGCTTCCTGCACTGTAAGGGAGACTTCACAATCCCCTCTCAGCCTCCTGGGAGAGTTATTTACATCAGCTTAGGCCCTTGGTTGTGTACATCTCCTCTGCCTCTCTCAGAGCTCTCCTGCCTCTGCTTGTGCGTTTCTCCACTCTGTCTGACTTACTCTGCACTCCAGAAACTTTTTCCCCGAAAAGTTGCTCAATCGCTCTTGGAAAAGCACAATTTCCTCCTCCTTCCAGAAGATGCCCCCTGACTGAGTGCAGCCGTATTGTTCTCTGCTGTCTCTTGAAAGGAACATAATGCTTATTAGCATAGAGTAACTCCAAACGAAGAAATTAAAATTGTATACTCAACATGTTAACAGAAACATCCGCAACATTGTTTTGAAAAATTATTCATTAGGGTCTGGCCATGATTTTGGAATTTACTAAGGGTGGTTTTATAACAGTCAGAAACTGCAAGGTGCTGTGTGAGAGGCTTTGGGGTTTGGACATATTTTTCCACAACTCTTTGCATTTGTCAGTGAGAACATACAGCTCTTTTGACAGTAGGACTTGGGTGGGCTGATGGTTGCTGGATGCTGTAATAGGAGGTTGGCGGGACACAGAATGATAAACTTACTTGTCAACAGCCTCTCTGGGTTTCTCAGGACAGGCTGAGCTTTGTACCTCTGCATCTTGTTTCTCATGTAGTCCTTGGTAATTTCTCTGGTATGGGTTAATTGATTACGCATTTGTTTGCTGTTTTTACGCCTGCCCAATACGGAACACTTCTCAGCCACAGATGCTCATTTTCTATCTATTATTCCCTGCTTCATTATGTTGCTTTCCTCAGCAAGAAAGAATTCTCCTTAAATTTTTTGCGTGTTGGTGGCAACGGAGATGGAATACCAAAGAAAATAAAGAAGAGATCCACAGTAAATGTTGAAAATGGGGTCCTTCCAGTGTGTGGGATGGAAAATAAGGCTGCACACATGGCTAGGGAGGTCTCCGGTGGGGTGACCTCAGCAATGAGAGCCAGAAGAAGAGTTTAGAGAGCACCTCACGAGGAATCAGACCTGTGGCTGCATCTGCATACACTAAGGCACTTTCCCTAAAAAGCAAGCTACTGGCATAGATGGAGGCCAGGTCAAAGGGCCCTATAGGGCCCTTTTGGCCTCTGCGCCTGCATTTCCTTCCCGTGAGACCAAATTATTGTGTAGGGTTGGTGCTCACTGAGGTTTCCCATGGCATTGGAGTTGGCGTATTGTTAGGATAGGTGCATGGACCAGGGAGCTAAAACTATGCTTGGGTACTGCAGGCCAGATGCCTTAATGCCTCATCAGTTCATAGTTCACTTGTGGCCACTTTCTCTGATATTGCGAGCATTTGCTGTTTCTCTTTCTTGCAGCATCTTTTTATTCCCTATTAGTTGTGTATTAGTTGCAATGCAGTTGTATTAACAGCATTTTTCCACAATGAATTTCAGTGTGTTACTTTCTCTCCATATTTCTGCTTTCTTTTATAGTTTGTTGGGCATTATTTCTTCATCCTTGCTATTGATTGTCTCTTCCTCATTGCTTTGCACGAGAATTCTTTTGTTTGCAGAAATTCAGGAAATTTTGCTTGCTCGACTTCAGAGCCTGGATATTGGCATAGAAAATAAATCACTTCTCATGTCTCCTTGTTTTTCCTTGTTACGAAGTAATTTTCCAGACTTGTGCTAGGCTTTGAGTGCTCCTGTTGTTACTTTTAAAACAGAGAGCTCTGAATTGCTATTGCCTGACACTGCAGGTGTGGTCAGAATGGCTGCCTTCCCTGCCCGTTTGCCTGTTAAATACTACACGGGTCCAGCCCAAGCAGGCTCAGAACACACCTCCGTAAGGCTACCCAAGGCAAGGTCACAGCCCCACTGGGGTGAGACGTCACCTATGTGATTTTCAGCTATTTCATTAGAGTTTTCTACACTTGAGTGAACTTGAGTAGAGCTGCGTGAAAGGTCTCCAGAAATAAACACAGCAGATGAGGGGCTGTGTGCAGTTTTCCCTAGAGATTTATTATATTTTAAGATTAGAGCTAGCATTTTGCAAAATGCTGTTTGAAGTTGTTAATTAGGCTTGCCTGAAGAGACTAAAACAGAGCTAATTGCTTAAGATTATAGCTAAAAGATCGTGACCTCTCCCTGTGAAATGTCTTGGTATATGTTCTGGTTTAGGTCTGTTCTTCTGTTTTTTTGGGAGGAGGCAGATAAAGCGTGCACTGTATCACTGAGATGGTGAGCAATACTTTTTTATCGTTTGGGAGTAGCATCCCTATCTCAAATCCACTGTTGTTAATGGGAGGTTTTTTTACTAAATACTTCTGCATTCATTCTACTTGCATTTTTGACAGCAGGAGCACTATCAGGTGAGTTTTCAACTTTTTATGAATAAAACCTAATAGGAAGCCTTTTGACAGCATCAGAGCATCCATAGGTACAAAATAACTTAATCAGCTCTCACAATCCACGCAGTTACTGGCAAACCTGATTCATTTTATGAACAACTTTACTTGGATCTTAGTGAGAAAAATGTTCATATGAACAGCATGAGCAACAAATTTCCAGACAAAAACATGGAGGGGGGAGAGTATGTATAGAGACAGTCTGTGGGGGCCTGTGACTTCATCGCGCTTCACACGATAAGAGGGCTCAGTTCAGGAGCTGGTAACGGGACGGACGGAGACTTGAAAGGCCAGGCTACAGGAAGCGGGGATGGTGAGTCAGGAAATGGCAGCCTTCCCTCCGAGTCATCCTTGAACCACTGCCCTGGTGTGCTCATAGTGGGAATTGGCTTAGTAGAGATGCTGTTCCTTCAGAAGAGATTTCAAACTTGGGTCGTGACCATTTGATGTCGTTAAGCGTTACGTGCTGTTTCTTCTCGAAGGCATGGATTTCAGATCCTGCATCTGGTCTGAGATCCAGGGCGGCCGCCTGCGTTTTGCAACCGCCCCTCTCTGCGGCGTGCGCGGATGCACCGTGCCTCCTTTCTGGCCCGGCTTTCATCCCGGTGCCGGGAGCCCTCTGACGCACTCGCCTCCCTTCTTGACAAAGCCACTGCACAGCCGTTGACCCAGAAGTTTCTTGCACGGTTGTTGAATAGCTGTAATTTCCCCTTACGGGCACATTATTTTCTGTAACATTTGGTCGGCTTACCAGGAAAAGAAGAGATCTCTGTTGGGGGGTTAATAGCGTTGTGCGGTGATGGCGGGGGTGCTGATGAGGAGGCTAGGTGGAGTGACTGGCCCGGCAGGCAGCAGCGAGCCGCAGGCCGCCGTTCAGGTCACAGAGAAGGCACCCGGCGGAGCGCCGCCGTCGTACCTGTGTCGCTTTTAATTAAAAGGACGGAGTTCCACTTTGTGGTGAATGACGACCCGAAAGGAGACAGATCGCAGCCGGCGCTAAAACGCCGCCCGCGCCAGGCGGGAGACCACCGAGCGACGCCAGCCGGCGGGGCGGAAGGCCGCCACCTGCTCCCCCTCCGCCCGCCGCGCCGCGCCGCGCCGCTCCGCTCCG
>JAVKLA010000027.1:8421132-8455560 GCA_034782735.1 Sagittarius serpentarius
TTCACAGGAGAGGTGTTCCAGCCCTCTGATCATCTTTGTAGCCCTCCTTTGGACCCGCTCCAGCAGGTCCATGTCTTCCCTGAACTGAGGGCTCCAGAGCTGGAAACGTCAGATGATTTTAGTTTCAGTAATCACTTAAATGAAATTTCATTAAAATACTTGTGAATAATTAATAAATCACTAATATTTTATCAAATCTTTGTCTAAGACCTTCAGATAAATCTTGTGAAAATATGCAGTTTGCGTGAATTGAAATAGAAAAGCCAGAATGCCATCTGCCTAAGACATAAACCTGTACAATGCAGAGAAGGAAGTTACAGGTTAGGATAGCAGGAATTCGAGATATAATTTCAGCATTCTTTCATCTTTGTTCTAAGACATAAGTGCATGTAGAAGCAATAAGGCACATCTGTATTTCAGTGCACATCATTTTAGATCTAGGAGTGCCGAGTGTGGAAATAAATTTTTCTTATGTTGCATTTTAATCAGGATAAAATGACGGTTTTAGAGTCACACAGTGCACATAACAAGATAAGCAGTGCTGCTTCAGCACAACTTGCATGTACTGTCAGAAAGAGGTATATACTTAAAAAGCAAACGACAGCCCCAAAGTTATGGTGATATTGTGAGGCACTGGTATACAATGGTTATCTTTTATATCATTCTTACAACCTTGGCACACATGGTCTATGCTCAAGAATTTAATTTCCTTAGTTTTATATTTTTACAGTCCTTCAAATCTGCCATATATCCAAGAATGAATATAGGCAATTAAAGAATTTCATAAAACTTAGTATCTTAAGGGGGAAAATTATTAGAAAGCTGAACATTTGTCTCAACATTTTATTTACAATACTGTCTGTTCTCTTAATATATGCTCACAGCTCTCCATTGTTGGTGGGAATTGCATATGCTGAAGTCAAGCAGCATTAAGCTCTCATGAGCAGATAATTAACAGACAAATATAGTATCTCTGTGCTCTGTAAATTAGGTGTTGGTCTTAAAGAGATTTCTCAGATCTCTGGTTATTTTTTTTTTTGCTTAGCTAAGTATCATATTCTTACCTGTTATTTTTTTATCCAGTCTATAGTTTTTGAAAACATTAATATGCTTTATGGTGACTGATTATTTTTCTTTAAACTGCTTCTACACATTGCCATGAAATATTCTTATATTTCAGTGTAACTTGGAAATATGATCCATTTCTTTAGATGTAGCTAATAATGCTCTGGACTCTTACTATTGTAATGGTGTTAATTCTTCCCAGTCTCTGTTATGTTGGTCTGGCTTGCGCAAAGAGTTTAAAAAGGCCAGGAACCTAAGACCACCGGCATTGCAGGGAAATAACATCTGAAAAGCTCCCAATCTTACAGCCCTCCCGCTCATGAAGAGCAATAGCAGACTTGATTTGGGTTTATTTGTGGATGGCTATTTTCTAAAATATAACAAATCAAAGAAATAAATGAGTGCAGATCTTATATGACTTTTTATCTGCTTTGATTTGTTGCTTGCTGTAGCGTGACAGAAAAGGAAGTTCACTTTCTACTTTGCTACTGGGAACATGCTTTAGCTTATTTCATGTATTGTGGTACATTTCTGTCATTTTGCTTATACTTCCAAACACATTCTACCACTTTTTTTTTTTTTTTTACTTTCCAAATCCACAGATTTTAAAGTCATCCGTTCCTACTTAGTTTAACTTCATCTTTTTTGCACCTTGGGTCAATCTTGCAGTTCCTATTTAGTCCTTACTTTGGAGAAAAGCCTTAGTGATTCCAACACGTGGAATTATGCTGTAGTCAGTGCATGATGTCTGTTAGAGAAGTGCAGCTGAAATCACTGTGCCTGTTTGTCCGGTTACAATCTGAAATTGTAAGCCAAAATCTTTTATTGCCAGTCAGACCCTTTAGAACTGCTCTTTGAATTTACTTTATTACTGTAGTCTTATTGAGCTACTTGCATGATGGTCAGAGCAGTAAAGGGAGACTGCAAAGTCAGTACCCTCCTTTCAGAGCCCAGAGAAGGAGGCATAGGAGTGTATTTGTGACTCTCTTGACAGACAGGTTCAAAAAAGTCTACTATTGATTGGCTTGTGTGTTGCTTCAGCAGCTGAAAGGTGCCTTCTTTATTCAAGTGATGGATTGTGGAGTGGAGATGTCCTGTTCACATGTACACATAATGCGTGTGCGGTAGGATTGGGGGAAATGAGATACTGTGTTTGTTTTTGTATCCAGAATCTGCTCTGTTAAGTTGCCAGGTTCCTTACTAGTTTCCTTGAATGGAGAAGCATGTCTGTTTTGCAGGTGTTTTGCTAAAATTATGTTTCATTGTAAAGAACAGGTCTTATCCTGTTTTTTGTTGTTGTTGTTTTTTTTTTTTTTTAAATGCTACATTCACTTGTAGAATCATATAAGGAATTATTAATAGCCGAACAATTAACAGTAAAATAAAGATGTCCATGTCTTTGATTTGGATTTAAGTCTTCGAATAATCTTTTGCTGAGCCATGCAAAATGCTTCTATTGTGTGATCGTTTGAATCATCGCTAATGAAGTTGACACACCCATGATGTTGGTTTTGGCTTTGATACCTGGAGGACTTACTGAAGAGGCTGGAGGGTTTGGTTGTGTTCCACATCTCACAGCATCATGGGACACTGGGACAGTAGTTGCATCAGGAAAGCAAGAGAAAATTAATGCTGGCATCCTCACCGTTCATCTTCGCTCCAACTTTGATTCTGCTCTGGTTCCTGTTAGCTTCTCACTTCTTTTCCTCAATGCAACAGCAGAAGAGCATCATAACTCAGTCTGTGCAGAAAAAAAAAGACTAAAGATGGCTTGATCTCCTTTTTTTAAGTATGTATCTGAGCAAAAGTAGGTGATACTTCAGAGTTCTTTACTTTGGCAAAGAGAGTTTACAAAATCTAAATACTGGATATTTAAAGCTAATCAGATTTAACCTGGGAATAAATTGAAAAATAAGTTAAGCAAGGGTAAGTAATTATTGGAAAATTGCTAAGGTATATAGTGGACTATATATAAGGAAGTCTTTAAAACAAAATATCTTTCTAAAAGATATGTGCTGTAATCAAGCAGAAGTTATAGCCTATGTGACCAGGAGGCTGGTCCAAATGGAGATGGTATTTTCTGTTAAATTTCTAGGTTGTACCACAGAAAAGCAGTAAGGAAGAAGGGACCTGTTGTTCCTTTTTAAGTCACCAATACCTCCTGGCTTTTCTATTAAACAGGCCTTACTAAAAATGGGTTGTATCTTGACAAGGGTGATAAATGTTTAAACTCTGTGGGGTTTTACCATATTTCATTCTTAACTGAAAAGGTAGACTCTTTTCAAAGCGGCCATGTTAATAACTTCTAATTGTTCAAAATTGTTCAAATGTTCTAGTTTGCAGTGTTGAGAGGCTTTGCTAGGGTTGTAGGGTAGGAGAGGAAAGCTCTCTTCCTCTCTTTTCCTTAAACTATCCAGATCCTCACCTCAGATTCGGGGGCATGCCTTGCTGTGCAGAAACCAAAGACCTCATCCTTTCTCCTCTTGCACTGTCAGTTCAGGAGGCAGGAATAATGGATCTCCTGAATGACGACAGTGATGTTAGTATGGGATTTTGCTTGTGAAATTGTCTTCCCTTCCAGATGGGAATGGCCTGGCATCATCTGAGCTGGTGTCACTGTGATGGCTGCAGGACGAGACCTGGCTTCTCCCACTTCTATGGAATGTAGGCAGAGCTGGCACGCCGGCCCTCATCAGTCACAAAGAAGTGCCCTAAATTTATTCAGCCCTCTGGAAGCATCCTGTTTGCATTTGGCATGCTCAGAAGCTCAGAAATGCTATTAATATAAGTATGCCAATAGGTAGAAGGAACGAAAGGAGCCATAATATTAGAATAGAAAACATACAGGAATAACAGAACAGCTTTGCTGGTGGAGAAGTGGCATAATATATTAAAATTCAGGTTCAAACAAGCTAAATAACTATCACAGTATGCCTGTGGATTCCAGCTAGAAGGAATATTATAATGCTGTGGTTACGATATTGATCACTTGGTCGGGCAACTAACGATGAACATGATATGCTAAGAGAGTAAAAAATCACAGTAGTAATGAAAAACTTTGTTTCTGTATAGACAGTGTAAACATCATATTGGTGTAAAAGACAGACGGTGTATAAGACAGAACCTCTTTTTTTTTTTGACTCCATGAATGACATTTTAGAGTAAATGGCCAAAGAACAAATGAAGAGAAGCAGCTTGTAATTTAGGCCGAAGTTACTGTACCGGACATGGCACAAAAGGTGACTACCAAAGAGTCAGCACAGTAGCGATTGCAGTGTACCGAAGCTTGGCATTCTCATGGGAGTAAAAGAGCCACAGAGGTGTTAGATAAAACTGAGAAAACCTCTCTGAAAGGAAATTAAAACAGCCAAAATGCTAAATTTCTTGAAGAGCCATGAAGTATAAAGGGTGGTTTTAGGGTCTTTTTGATAGGTAGTGTGCATTTTCTCTCTGAAAATTAGTTTCTAAACAGACTAAAAAAGAATAAAAGAAATAAAAAGACATAACTGAGTATGTGGAAGTCATTCCAAATAAGGAACATACACAAGAGAATAAACTTTCACAAGATGCATGTCAAACCATAGTAAGGTATGCCAAAAAATTTTTGAAGAAAATTGCAAAAGACATAAAAGTAAATAAATTAACTCTTCTATTTCAAACACATTGGAAGTTGAAACTCTACTGGTATATCTCTAGAATCAGTATATGAAAGAAATGTGATAGCATTGTACTGATATTCAGTATGGCAGAGCTTACAGCTGCTACATTTTTTTGCAGTAGGTGATGCAAGGAAATATGTTCAAATTGAGGCAGAATAGTTTTAGGCTGAGTATAACATAATTTTTATGAAATTCTGAGGACAGATGTTGCTTACCCACGAGTTTAAATTACACAAATATGAAATGGCCAAATTGTTAACTGGAGTATGCGTCCTAGCTGTTGCTAGTAGGATGGAAAGTGACTGTGTTGCCAGTCTAGAGTGTCTGACTTTGTGGCAGGCAGACTGTTAGAAGCTAGGTAGTGAAGATTACACGAGGAGGCATGTGGATATGTATCATGAAAGATTGCCATTGTGGTTCTGTAGCCCTTCTTCACTATTTTACTGATTTTTCTGAAGGGGTCAACGTAGGGTGGTTGGATGCCGTGTGCTGCCGCTCCAAGAAACACGATCCACTGCCATCACCATTCCTCTTATAAAATTATGCTGTTGTTCAGTAAGTGGGAAAGTTCCCTTCTGAGAAGGATGTGAGAAGTAAAAATTTAAGTTTGCAGAGTAAAGGGATTTTTTTACAAGGTTCTTACTAGATTAGTCTGCATACATGGGCCTGTTGGTGTATTTATGAGAGGATGAAGGACAAGGTTGGCTTATTCAAGCAGGAAAGTCCTTTGCAGAGCAGTAGAAAAAGATCATAATGCTTAATGACTGAATGATAAAGTGGCAGATAATTCTATGTTAATAAATGCAAAATAATCCATTTAGGAAGGAAAACCAGCTGTGACTGTATGTTATTCAATGCTAGACTCCACATTAGCTGTTACTGTTCAAGGAAGAGACCTTGAAATGGTTGCAGGCAGGTCTATGCAAACTTTAGCTCACAGCTAGTCAAAAAGAGAAATAAATTTTAGGAATGAATAGGAAGGGGACAGACAACTAAACAGAAACCATCCCTGGCTTCACTTAAATACAGGATAGATTTCTTGTTATTTGTAACAGACCAAGTAATAGATGTTAAGTATTGACTGATTTCGTAGGAAGCCAATCCAATTTGAAAAAAGCAGGCTCAAAGGGTGATAAAAGCATCAAAATGTCTAAACGGAACTTTTCCCCTCAAAAAATAAGTTTTTCAAAGCCACTTTGCAAATTGTTTCTCCAAGCCCTTGCAGCTGTGGGATTCACAGAGTCTGTAAGTTGGCTATACTTAGAGCGTCGTGATTGATGTATCATACCGTAACTACCAGGAAACATCAGCCTGTTAGGAAAACAGTATAGTGAGCAGCCCACAACGCTTACGGAGCCATTGCCATATCTCTTAGCATGTAAAGTTGTGTGTGATCACTGAATGGGCAAACATCCTTAGGTTTTTTGACATGTAATGGTATGGGGTGATGTTTAATAATGTTTTATGTTAGAGCTTACAAGCTAACTCTAAAAATCAATTTGTAGCAAGTGACACTTCATGTGCAAATCATTAGTTTAAAGACAAGAGTATTTAAATGTTTATTTTTATTAGGGATCAAAGAGAAAGAAGGTGCAAGGTGAAAAACGGAGGTAATTTTTTTTCTGAGGGCAACGGAGGTATATAGTCATGCAAATGTCATGCATATTAGCCAGAATTTTATTAAGAGTTGCCTTAGCTTTCTGTTCTCATTACCATGCTTTCTGGGGTTTGAAGAGGGAGGGTCATGTCTCCCCCTCCTTCCTGTGCAATAAATAGTTAACAACATGGGCATTTTCAATGTCCTGGGGCAGTCCTTTGAGTTAACAATTAACATAGGAGAGACACCCTCTCAGTTATTGTTTCAGCCTCTCTTTCTGCAGACTCACAGAAGTATTCTGGTCCATGTTTGGCAATTTCACACTCAGAAGGATTTCTGTTAGCCAAAAGGACTAGGTTATTATTATTGCCTTAATGTCAGTATAGATTCTATAGCCTCTGGCAGAAATGAGGACAATTGGCCTTCCCTGTGCTTGAGATCAGACTGTTACACAAATTTAATCCTTAACAGTGTCCATCAGTTAAACTAAATAAATATGTATATCTATGTATATAAATATGTATATATACATATAGATATAATGAAATCTGTGTCGAATGTTACCGTTGGACTACCAGAAGTTCTGGAAACACATAGTGATGTCTGTTGCCTTAGCAGAAGTTGCAGTAACTCTATTTACTTAGCATTATTTTTTTGGATGGGCATATTGACTGCTGTAAGTGACATCAAACTCAGGCTGAAAGTTTCCAAACTGAGACAAGCTCTGCCAGAACAGAAAGAATTCTGTTATTGTTGAGCTCTAGATGCTTAATGTGCAACTCTTAAACAGCAGTTCTGTGTTTTGGGAAATACTGATCAACTGGGACCCAGAAGCAGGCAACAAAAAGACATTGCTGGCTCCAAGTGGCAAATTCCCTTCTCCGAAAGGGCAAAATGAAAGGAGGTAAGGGATGTTACAGAGAGTGCTTGTTGTTCCTCCTTCCTTATGCACTTCGAAATATACAGTTTCCTATTTGAAAGGTGTTGTGGTTTAACTCCAGCTGGCAACTCAGCACCACGCAGCCGCTCACTCACTTCCCACCCACTCAGTGGGATGGGGGAGAGAATCGGAAAATAAAGTAAAGCTCGTGGGTTGAGATAAGAACAGTTTAATAGAACAGAAAGGAAGAAACTGGCAATGACACCAATAACAACAATAAAGTGACAATAATAATAAAAGGATTGGAATACACAAGACCAGTGATGCACAAGGCAATTGCTTACCACTTGCCGACCGATGCCCGAGCAGCGCTCCTCCCCTCCCACCCAGCTGGGCATGACGCCCCATGGTATGGAATACCCCTTTGGCCAGTTTGGGTCAGCTGTCCTGGCTGTGTCATCTCCTATCCCACCTTTCCTGTGCCCCTCCATCCTTCTTGCTGGCTGGGCAGGGGAAGCTGAAAAGTCCTTGACTGAGTCTAAACACGACTGAGCAACAGCTGAAAACATCAGGGTGTTATCAGCATTCTTCTCATACTCAACCCAAAACACAGCCCTGTACCAGCTACTGGGAAGACAATTAACTCTGTCCCAGCCGAAACCAGGACAAAAGGATTTCTCAGCTAGGTAAGACTTCTGTTTCTTGCAACTGATCAGACTAGATGAAAATAAAGAGAGGAGTAAGATCAGCATGGCTAGTGAGAATGAGAGTGATTCTAGAGTATACCATCCAACTTCGACTATATTTTGCAATTTACTGTAAATACCCTTATGATACTTTCATATTTTTGGGGGAATTCTCAAACTTTTGCTCAACTAACTTCCATGGGAATTTATATGAATAATGACCTCAGGATTCTTGATGTGGAAATAATTATCCTCTTATGGGATGCTACCTTGTCAGCCTGTCTAGTCCTACCACAGATTTCTGTGTCTGCTCAGCTAGGCCAAGCCTTGAGAAATGAAGCTGCATCAGGCTGCTTTGCTTTTCTTCCATCCTAAGGACTGTATACTTCTAGAAAGTGCAAACTTCATTCCTACATCTGGGAATGACTCACCAAACCACTCACCTTTTTTCTTCTTTTCTTTTTCCTCTTTTTTTCTGATTAACATCTTGGATGTGTTGTTCATTCGTTCTTTTTGGTGTCTGATGATGTCACTTCTTGGAATAAAAATCTACAAAGAAAAATATCTCCCTACTTGCATCAAAATGATAATATTTCCAATAAATGCTCATTTGCTTCCTGTTTATTTAAGGCATTACCAAGATGTTGTAAAGGATAACATAATTGGGAGTCCGGGGATGTACAGTGTGACATGATGCTGTTGTCCACTCTGAGATACGACCAATGTAGACCTTGCTGCTGGCACTGTGCTGACTGGCAGGGCCACGCTTGTCCCAGTGGGAGCGTGAGCAAGGCTGGCAAATAGATGGGGACGGGTGCTGAGCACCGCAGTTCCGGACAGGGCAGTGGCTGCAGGGCATCTGTGTTGCCAGTCTTGCCTTCAGGGGCATAAAAACTCGCGTGTAGCTAGGCAAGAAACAGACATGTATCAATAAAATAAAGCCAGGGTGTAATTAAACAATAAAACATGACAAACGGTGCCTTTCTAGGGAATTACAACATGCCTTGGGTGGAGTTACAAGGCATGAGGCCAAAGGTTGGATGGCTTTAATCACCCAAGACACAGAAAACCCCTAATGCCGACAGTGCTAGAGAAAGGAAGAGTGGGATGGTGTGGGCAGTCTTTCTCCATTCAGTTTAGAAACCAAGTTTTGATTTTATCCTGTTTGGGTACAGAACTGTCTGTATTTCCTGCATGCCTTTTGCAGTGTGTGGCCTCAACTGGTTAACCTGCTAAGACTGCAGAATGATGCTGGCACGTCCAACCAGCTAGTCACTTGTTCAGCAGCCAAGTAGATCTAATGTGTGGAGCAGAAAGTTTTACCCTGGATTAAGGCAGTTTTCTCCAGCCTCTGTGCCTGGGCTGCGATTTCCATGAGTAGAGCTCAAGAGCAATGAGGGCAGCTGCTAACTCTGGTATGGGGAACAAGGAGCCGGGAGAATGAGAGGATCCCTGCGGTGCTGGAAGCTGGACTGCCGAGGGGCCTGCGCTGAGGCTAAGGCTGGGGAGCCTTGAGGTGACATATCTGGGGTAACAGGCATCCTGTGACCACGGACTTGGCCAGAGAGGCCCAGAGGATGAGCTGGAAGCCAGAGTTACCTTGTCCAGTGAGGTGGGACAAATGCTTTTCAGTGTGGATAATTAAAATATAATTGTGACGCCGCCAGGTGTCCTGATGGCTACTATTGTACATCTGTACTGGGGGGGCTGTGAGACTTCAAGAAGCTGTGGGTGGGCTGGCCAGTTTCTTTGTCTTCATGCTGATCTTCTCCAAGCGACCTTTCTAAGGATCCGAAGCTTTAGCCAAGAGGTAGGCATGAGGCGATGCTTGCAGGTGCAGCATTTCTCTTACCCTGTGTTCTTCCTCTCTGTTACCTTGTGGCATTTGGCTGCAGGGACAGAAGACTTCTGCGGAGACAGAAGACTTCTGCTGAGAACCACAGCTGGCAGCAGGATGTTGTCTCTCGGCGAGAGGCAGAAGCTAAATCCGGCGTGCTTGCTGCAGTGGCATCTCCCAGGAGGGTGCAAGAGCAACAGGCTCTTGGAGAAGAGGTCTTGTGAGGTGGGAGCCTTTGTGTCGTGCTGGTAATGAAGTGTTCAAAGACAGAACATGCTGATTCACAGAAACTGAGACTGTTTGTGGGAAAGGGTTGGCTTTCACAAATATCTTGACTTGAAAACTATTGTGGAAATAAAGTTTTGGAACTGTCAGAATGTTTTGGTAGTCTAACTGAATGGCTTTCTCATTCAAAGTTACTTTTTGTTTTGAAAATTAAGCTTAATAGCATATTTAAGAAGTTGCACTGAGAAGATATGTTTTGAAATTGTCAAAGCAAAATGGCGTCCTTGAACTCCAGTTTTTTTTTCTTTGCTCTAGGTCTTTAGCTTTGAAAATTTTAATAATTGAAACCCTTCCTCCTACCTTGAAGGGTGGAAAAAAATACTGATATCTAGAAAACTGTTTACAAGGAAACCGTTTCTCTCTCAGCTTAACATAATAGGCTGTGCCACTTTAACATGGAGTAGCCCCATTTAAAAACAACAAGTTTCTAATAAATTCACTTAAAAAAATAAATAAAACATTTCTACTGCTACATAAGCCACCTTTTACTGCTGCAATTAGTCTCCCACAAGTACAACCAGGTTTTCTGATTTTAGGCTTAAAATGATTACTGATGATTGTAATGCACTCAAAAGAAACCAAATACAGATGGTTAAATTTGAACAATGTTTTTCTCACACAGCATTTAATGTTCAAGAAAGTCATAAAACAAAGAAGTCCCAATTCAGTACTGTGCAGCATGTCCTGCTGATGTGTTTATTTCTGTTGCCTGGATTTTAATCACTGGGATGTGCTCACTTCGAATGTGATGCTAAACATTGCCTGTTATTATAATGCATTTCCCAGGAAAGTGCATTCTGACTAGCATGCAAAGCGCAGGAGAAAAGCATAGGAGGATTATTATTATTTTATTTTTTTTTAAACGTGGCCTTAAGAAAAACAATGGTTCATTCTTTCAGGCCCTGGATCCTGAGTCCTATTTATGCTGTTAGCAGTTTGGCAAAGGGAAAGGGCCTTCCAAGTGAGTGTGAATTACAGTTTTACCTACAGCGTCACACTGCCAGCGGGCCATACTTTAAGTGTGAATTCAGCTCCTCACCACTCATACTTTCTGCCCCCACCGTGCCGGGAAGCTTCATGGTGTGGCCTTACCAATGTGCTTAGTCAAGCCTGCAGGGCCGGACTCCCCGTCCCCATCTGCTCTGCGCGGACATTAAAGACGCCGCTATGCTTTTTCCTAAGAGCAGTGGTTTGTTGCAGAGTTCTTGGCTATAATTATGTCCCACAGTAACCGTTGTGCAGCAAGACATGAGTCAGTTGACTACTTCCAGTCCAGCAGTGGTTGTGTTTTGGTGGCGATGCAGGTTTCTGGAGCAGTGAGTGCGTTATATAGTGAAGCCTCGTTACTGACGTCGTTAGGTTAGCTGGGCTCGCTGGTTCAGCTTGTGTGATAGAAGTGCTTCTCATCACAGTGATGTCAGGGTGCCATGGTGACATAAGATGTATAGAAAAGACATGATTACTTTTTTCTTTATTTGTAACATCGTTGGCACCGTTATAGTACTATATATAGGTCCAATCAATTGCATTAAAATGATGGTGAATGGTGAAGGTGGGTGGAAGGTAAAGCAGAATAGCTGTGGGGGAAAGATGGCAGCTTTCCAGTTTGCCCATATTCCTGAAAGTAAGACAAAATTTTTTTTTTTTTTGCTAGGACTGGCTAGAACCTCATCATCAGCTCTGAATCAGTCGAGCACAAAAACGGTTCATTCTGTGACTCCCCCCACTTTTACTGCCTTTCAAGTATGTTTCACCTGGGAAACTTTATGACAGTAGCATCTTGCAACGTAAAACATTATTGTCCTACACTGCCTGCTCGGGACTTTATCATTACAGCAGAACACCACCAGCAGCAGGTTGGCAGGTTTGCTGCTGAGCTGGTTGGGTGCCTCCATGTCACGTGTGTTACCGAAGCCCAGCGCTCACTGCTTAGCACGGAGGTACAGAGAAAGCAAGGAAGCGCTGTTGGCAGGCATCTTCAGCTAGTTGTTCTTGTCTGCGATTTCATGACGTTTGAGGCACAGCGGAGCTTTTTTTCTCATTAGTAAGAGTCAGTATGCAGAAAACAGATCTCATGAAGTGCTGGTGTACTGTGTCACCCTGTTCCATCTTCATTTCAGCATCACCCACTCCTGCCTTGCCTGAAAAGTTACACACTCTGCAGGATGCCTTGGGAAGACGGATTGTTTTCATTTGCAGAGAGGTTTGCAGCAGAGCACTTTTAAAATGACATTGTAAGAAATTGCTACAGTGCAAGACCTGCTCTGACATTTATTTATATAAAAAGAGATCAGAGCTAGGATTTCTAGTTGGAAGAAACCCATGATTTTACTAGGACAGGGGGGCTCATTCTTCTCTCTTGGCATGCCATGCTCTCTGCAATCTATTTGAGAGGCAATAAAGGCGGTAATAAAGTGGCAATCAAAAACAATGCTTCAGTAGTCCTGAGCCGCAGTTTGCGGGATTTCATTTGGAACTTATTTACCTAACCCCCTCCCACACAGCTATCTGTCTTAGGCACCTACACGAATCTCCTCTTTGGAGTATTTGAGACCATCAGAATCTTAAATTTTGTTCTTTCTCACAGCAGCCTGGAAGGCTTTATTGTTGGGAAGGGGAAGTGGAGAGAGGTAAGGGTATATGGGCGCTACAGGTACGGAGTACAGAGACGGCAGTAATGACTCTGGAACCAGCAGCAATATATTTGCATCAGTGCCACGTTATACCAGGTTAACAGACCCTCCTAAGAAGAAACCTGTAGCTCTCATGGATGTGCTGGGGCTGGGGGACTGTCCTGCCACCAGATCTGCGTGAGAACTTCTCCATGTCTCTGCACCACGCCGTGCTGCACTGCAGCCAAACGGTGCCCAGGGGTGTCAGAGCTGTCAGTGTCTGGGTGCTCTGAAGTACAAAGTAGATGTGCCTGGGTGACTTACAGCAGTTGAACGTACCTCCTGAGCTCCCTTCCAACCTGAATTACTGTATGATCCTGTGATCCTACATTTCACAAGTCCAGAGCTATTGCTGCAGCCACGAGGCAATCCTTTCCTTCACCCCACAGCTGTGGTGAGCTGGCTACACTGACAGCAGGACAGTAGCTGACACCGACAGCAGTGCTTCTCACCTGGTAATACAGCTGAGCAAATAGTTCGGAATGAAGTTGCTGTATTATCTTTTATTGGCAAGCATATAGTAAAAGCAAGGTATGTATGAGCTGGTCATAATTTTCTCACATTCATTATTTTAGAAAGCTGTGTTTCACAGATCTTTTCTCTGTATGTTGGTTATGAACCATTCTGTGAGCATCACCAGGCTTCTTGGTTGCTACCTTGCAATTAGGTACCAGGACATTCAAGGTCTTGTTTCTGACCCAGCTGGGACAAGTTCACAGCATTGCTGGCTTTCATAATCCTGAGTGGACAGGTTGGATGCTTTCTTTCTTTCTTTCCTCAGGATGGCAAGATTGGCATATACTTTCTGCAGGTTTTCATGTCAGTGGATGCTGACCTGGATGTGGCAAAGAAAGGCTGAAGAGAGGACTGGATGATCTTAAAATTCAAAATTATATGCAAAGAAGAGGCTTGTTTCTCAGTTTCCTCTTACATTACTGCTCTGGAAGTCCTTTTCCTTTCCCCTCTCTGTGTTTTTGCACATACCTTGTGTTGGGCAGGAACATGTTTAAAGGGTAGAGCTGAACCGCTAGTGATAGAAATGTTGTATGTTTTTTGTATGCATAGGTAGTCTAATGTCTCTGGAGACTAATAGATTTTAAGGTCCTAGGCTAATTGTTGTATACACAACTGATGGAAAATTGGGACACAGTTGACCATGATTATGAACTTATGCAGAGCATTTCCTTCAGTTTTCACTCTTCCAGAATAAGTGTGGGATTCTGTGTTCCTTGCTCAAGCAAAGTCCTGCTGTGCAGCTGAGTCAAGGTAATGGGCTGTTGCCTGAATGAAGATTGCAGCATTTAGAAATACAGGGCCAAGCAGATTTTCGACTCTTTATTGACCTTCTTCCTTGCTGTGGGATTTGAGCACATCCCAATCTTTAATACATTTCTCTTTGTAACATACTTTGGGATGGAGGAAAATGTTATCTTCCCAAATCTGCCTATAAGGAATTGACATGGGTAGAGGTGAAAAACTTTAAAACATTCAGGTTTCCAGTGGTACAGATGGGACCTTACTCAGGTGCCTCACTCCCATAGCTGGTAGCTAGGCATTTTTAAAAATGTCCCTAGAGATGTCTTTCTGAAGATCAGCGACGTGGCAGAGCGGGGACTTGAACCCACCCTGGTGTCCCGGATGCTTGGCTAGTGCTGCAAATGCTGGTTTATCCTTCCTGTCCTAACACTGTACTTAGCCCTGTCACTGCTGCCTTTGATTTAGAAGGGCCGCTCTGAATAGAAAGACTGTACTCAGGGTGAGTAATGGTGGTGAAATTAGTCTGTCTTTTTAGTAGCTGATTTTTAAGCCTGAAAAATCTGGCATCTTCACAAATCGTGAATCAGTGCATCCAGCTACAGATGTTATCCTCTGCAAACTGAGGAGCCTGTACACAGCTGTACTGCTGTTGAACTACAGAAATGCTGTCTGAATGTGATTCCTATTTCTATGGCATCCAGAAGATACTTGCTTTCTCTTTGTGGAAGCAAAAGATCAGAGAAGGTAAAGAGCAAACTAGAGTAACACAAAGGAAGGGGAAAAAAATGTGTTCAAAAGACCTCTGTCTCTCCCCAGCTTCCTGCTCCCTCCCCCTGCCCCCCGCCTCCTCTTCCTTCTGTCTCTAAGGGTTAAATATGCAAAGGGAAAAAATTGCTAGACTTTATGTCTGTGCTTGGTGGGAACTATTAAATTACGGCTGGATGTTTTTAATTATGCCACACATAAATGCCTGAACACAACAGCGTTTTAATCCAAATGTGAGCCTCATTTATGTGTGTTCTGTGTTTGCTCTGAAATGCACTGGCTGGCACTTGTTTGTGGTGGCCCCTTTGTGGCATTGTAACAGTGTGGGGGTTTCCCCCCCCCCCCCTTTTTTTTTTTCCCAAGTGCGAGGATGGGAGCTAGTGCTGGCGAGGGGGAAAGGAAATGGGTAATAAAACAGAGAGCTAAGCGGCTCACTGGAGCCAGCGATGCTGGGATCTGGTTAATTGCTCCGAAATGAAAAAGATTCGGGGGTTTTCATGAAATCCCATAGGTGCATTTGCCAAGCCTCAAATATTAGATTGAATTACAGTTTCTAATTCCTCCCCCCCTTTACCCACAGCCATGTGTCTTATTTCTTCCTAAGGCTTGTCCACTTTTCAGAGCAATGAATATAAGAGGGAAGCTGAGTAAGGACTGCCTGCCTGCTTGTTTTACACCTTCCCCACCTACATCTTTTCCTAATCCTACCTTTTATTAAAAAACAAGAAATCTGTCTCTCTCTCTCTCTCCTCCAGTGTATCCCGATCTGTTTGTGGATTTGAGGTTGAAATGTTGCCTATATATTCTGCCTCGCAAGGGACTGCGGGGAGAGCGTACCGAGGAAGACTGTCTCTGTCCCTTGTTCTCTACACCCACGCGCTAGCTAAGCATAATATAATCCTTTTCTGCATAGCCACCAAGGCTTGTTTTTTTAAAGGGGCTTTGACCTGTCCCTCTCATTTTCAGGAATAATTTTACATTGGCAGTTAGTTGTGCCAGCATTTTTACTATCCCACAAAGGGATTTTAGCACCTGATTTGTGGGTGTAAGGGGACTTCACTGGGAAATTACGTCAGTGGCGTGGCTCAGAGGAGTAACTGTCTCCGAGATCAAATCCTTAAATGGTAGGATTGGCACCCACAAGACTGAAGCTGGAGCTGAGACTCTCCTGCGTATAAATTATATCCACAAATCAAGATGCAAGCTCCTTTTCTGACAGTTATTGTGTTTTGTTAACCAGTGAACAATGTATATTTTCTCAGCCTGGACATTTTGAGATTACAAAAAGTGCGCCTTGGTTATTAGGCTGGTATCTGATCCAAGTGTTGTTTCTCTTCTTGTGAGGAACTGGAGGTCTTTCCTCTTTCTTCCACCCCGGAGCTGGGAAGGCCCTCTGAGTCACCTAGGTCTGTCCCAGCCTTGGAACAGCCCTTTCTGCTGGAAATTTCTCTGGCATGTTTTTCTGAGCTGATCGCTCTGGAGCTCTCAGCATCCCCCCACAGGCAGATAATCCTGATGCACTTCTTCAGGGACCTTTTATTTTTTTGCCTTTTGCTTTTGTTGCAACCTTCTTTTTGTGTTTTGGGTAAAGGTGTTCCTGCACGCCAGCCTCAATTGGCTGGCTCAGTCCCTCCGTGCTCCTGGAAGTTGCTGTTTTCTACATGCCTGTGTTATTTCTCACTTTCCTCATACCATTTATCAGTGGAAGCTCCCCTGGAAACGAGTGTGTGGAACGTGCCTTCAAAATTTGCATGCACATTAGCAATTAAATGTAAGTTCCCACTTTAGGTCTGCTACGATTATTTTAGATAATTTAGATAATTAAAAATTAAGAGCCCCATTTCCCACTCAAAGGCAAGAAGGATTTGAGCCATTGTTTAGCTGGCAATGTCTACCCAGCTCCTCACGCAGCCTCTGCTGTTAGGCGCTAGTCTGGGCTGCCTAGCTTAAGACAGCAGAGCAACTAAGGGCATGCTCTAGTAAAGCATGCTTTGATACTTCTGCTGTTTCCTTGTACGTGATCTCATGATGCATTGCTGTGGGGAGATCTAACTGTTCTGCCAACTCGTTTTCTAGAACTGTTTTCAAAGAGAATGGTTTTAAATTGCTCACTTGGGGGGTCATTTATTGTCTATTTTTTTAGTGCTGGGTCCTCAGGCATTCGAGGGTGAAATCTCTATTGTTCACCCCACCTCCAAAATGATCAGAAATCACGGATTTTTATTTAGCCACCCACTGTCTTTTGACCTGAATACTTCAATTTTTATTTCCCACCCAGTCCCTTCCTAACGTTAGCCACAGTCTTCCCATCTCGCTCTCACCCTGTAGGGTAAGGAAATGTGGTTTCATCCATGAATGACATTAATGCCATTGTGTGAATCATTAGTGGATCCAGCATCACAAGCCCTAGGGGATCAAATACTTGCAAACCACTAGAGAGAGATTCTAATATCAAATACGTGGCAGGGATCATCCTAGCTCGAAGAAAACAAAACAACCCTATTTAATACCCAGAGAAGGTCATGGTGCTTAGAGAGAGCAGAAGAGCTTGTGTAATGGCCTTGAGGGACCCAGTGGCAACCATCCTGCTTCTCCCTTGTGTCCCCAGCCCCTCTCGCCTCCCCTCCTCCCTTTCCAACCGACTAACCGGTTCCTTCTCACTTGTGGCATATAATAGCAGTATTTGAAGCCCTGACAAGGCAGTTGCCTTGTTCTTCCTCAAAACAAACAAACAAAAAGTCAAGATGAAGGATGATTAACTCAGAAAAAAGTTAATAAAGACAGAAACTGAGCTTTTGTGGTGCGGTAGGAGAGGAAGAGCTGAACACCTGCTGCTCTGCTGCAGTGCCATCTCCATTGCCCTGGAGGCTGCTGTTAATTCTACCTTTGCTGGACTTTGTGCGAGTGTTTCTGCTTTGCCTTAGTCCTAGGTAGAAGAGAGCCCGGGATTGTCTCACAGCCCAGGGAAGAGCGTAAGATGTAACCTTGTGATTGCTTGCTGGCCTCTGATGATCCCAGCACTTAAATATCTGTTTAGAAAAATGATGTGGTTTTTTTTTTGTCTAATGACAGGTGCTCACATTCAAAAAGTTTGGCCAAACATCTGCTGGGATGTAAACACACAAGGCATATTTGGCGGTTGGCTCCTGCAGTGTGCATTACCTGTGTAAGAACAGGAATACTGTGCAAAAGCTGAGAAAGCAGATGGGAGTGCTCTGTTGTGCATAACAGGACACAGACTTCCCTTAATGACCTCATCCTGGTAACCTTGGAAAGAAAATTCAAAGGTATCACAAACTCTTTTTCTGTGGAAACAATTATTCACAAATATCAGGCATTAATACTTGACATTCACTGCAAAAATTAGGTGGTTAATAAGTATGGACAGTCTATCCAAGTAATTAACTGGCATAGCTAGATCCTGCTCTGGTGCAAGTGGCAAACCTAGAGATGTGTAAAACCTCTTAAAATCACTTTGGAAATATTTGTGTAAAATGGTATTTTTTTCAAGAACATGCATTTCATTTCTCTTCCCTTGCACATTGTGAGTCAAAGTATTGGAATATGGGAATCTCCAGTCCCAGAGGGTGGTCGTGGTGGCAGAACCGAAGGGAGGGTTAGCTAATTTTATCATTGAAAGAATTTGAAATCGGCTGGGTTGGTTTTAACTATATTTAGGTCTGAAACTCTGCAAAATAAACCTGATCATTTGTATTGGAGTTCTTACACTCCATCTCTGGAGCTAACAGAGATGACAAAGCAATGGGGAGTGGAAAAGTTAAAGTCAGGATTCTGAGAAATATCAGGTAACACTCTGAATTTTCAAACTCTTCGATGCTGACATCTGTAAACAGAGATTCTGTAAGTTTACTTTTTGAAGCTCATTGCTGTAGTGAATTTGTTAGTTCTCTGGTAACTATGAAGGTTTTGCCAGCAATGATGTCAGACTCAGAATTAAAAGTATGTGTGGAACAGATAAGATAAAAGGTGCCTTTTTTCTTCTTTGAACATTGAGAGTTTTCTGGTTGTAGTTTCTTGAACTTGCTGAAGTTAATACATGATAACACAAACTATTTTGGGACAGGGAGACATATTCCTTCAGGCACAACAACAAAAAAACAGAATAAAGAGAAAGCACCTCCCACCCAGACCCTAAGTATATGGAAGACTGATTTTCTGTGTACATGATTAAATGTCTCAATTTATTAAGCAAAGACTTACTGAGAAAAAGAAAAAAATGACAAAAATAACGTTTATTCCATGCATATGACTACTACAGAGTCTTTCTGAATAATGGATCTTTTCCTGCACATCAGTGTTACTACAAAACTGCAAAAGCATCAAAGGAATCTTTTGCTTGCTGTATGAGCCTTGGGAAGTTAAGTACTGAGATGAGGCTAGGTTATGTTTTCCCAAACTGTGAAACTTTGATAAAAATAGGGCTAAAAATGGCTGTATAAGGTAATGGATAGGTACAAGCCCTCACTGGTGAAATCTCTGATCAGGATCAGCAATGTTCCATTATCTATCAAGAACTTGGAAACGCTATGATGTTTTAAAAATTCAACTAGATACTGTCCCTAACTGGATATCTCTTCTAAATACTGTATCTTTTGCTATTTCTACTGTAACTTATATGAACTATAGTATAAATAGTGAAAATACAAACAGTTACCAAGACATTTTTGAGTGATAACTTCTATTAGCAAGGTACAACACAGACAGACTTCAAGGTCTATGAGCATTCCTTATCAAGCAGAAGCTGATATGATAACTGAATAGTTTCATGGTTTCTAAAAAGCTGTTTAAATCAGTGGACTTAAAGCAACTCCTGTCAAAGTCAGAGGGAACGGTACCAGTGGAAACAGAATTAAGCCCCAAAGAGATCATTTTTTCAGCACCTTTGCAACATTTCATCTGGCACCATTGAAGGCAATGGAAAGGTTTTAATTGACTTTGGTGCATAAAGGGATGTTAGCTGTGTAACTCAAGATACCTCATGTGTGCCAAAGAATAAACGAAATTTAGAATGAGACCAGCTTTGCTGTAATGGTGATGATATAATACTCAAGAGCAAACAACTAATAACTTCTTCTTAAAACAAGAATCCATCATTAATGCTCTAAGACCAAAGGGAAAATTTGCCTCTGGCCTCTGGGATTCCCTGCTGGGCAATGAAAAGAGGAGCTATATCATGCAGAAAACTATGAGGAAAGAGGAAAAGCCCTCAGGAGTAAAAAGCCTCTTTCCTCCCTCCCCCCCCCGCCCCTCCTGGCATAGCTATCTTTACTGCTTGTGCACAATTCCATTGAGAAAAACCAGTTCATGATAGAACAAACTGAGAAAGTGCTAGTTCAGGCGGCCTCTTCTTTCCTTTCATAGATTAATGGCAACTGAAAATGAAAAGATTATTTAAGGCCACTTGGGCAATATTAAGTACTGCCTGTTGTGTGAGTCTAGGATCACATGTAGCCTGGAAACTAAAGGCAGCAAACCACATTAGGTTAGTGTAGGTGGACACCTAGGTTATGAAATAGGGAGTTCTTGGGTTTGCTTGTCAGTAGTTCGAGAATTGCCTGTTTTGAAGATGGAAATGAAGTAAACGGTGGTTTGCAGTCAGCAGTTCTGTGCTGGGACAGGAGCTGCCTTTCCAGTACCTCACTTTAGCTTTTGCCTCTCTCTGTATCAGTGAAAGGTTCTAACTGCTCCGTACCTCCAGTTCTGGACTGGTGCAAGTGTGCTGGTGTCACTTCATCTTTGCTGTGAGGAAGCTAAATTGGAGAAATGAGCTTTATATTAAGTTGCTGACATGAGATACATGCTTATTCTGTTACCACATGCATGTGAGTTGCATAGATGGAAGCTTGCTGTCAGACCTGTCAATGTTATTAGATTTATTATCTGACAGTTTGATTGTGCCCACGGAGCTTTGCATTTATGAGCAATCATGTCTGTAAGAAAGGGTAGGGGTATGAAAGCACGTATCGCTAATGTAAAGCAGTGCAGAAATCCCTGAACCACCATTAGATGAGCTAGCTTGGGATCTGAAAGCTTTGCTACAGCTCTACAGCTGAGATAAGTAGTCCTCCTGGGGGTGGGGAAAGGACGCAGGGCTAGTTTGCTTTGGTGCCATACAGGACTAACATGACTACTGCTTGTAAGGTCTGAGCTAGCGATGGTGCATGATGCTGTGTCAGAATGAAGCTGGCAAAAATTTGCTTGGAACTAGATCTGGAAATCTCTTTGCATTAGATGGTGTGTTGTATAAACTGACATTCGTTTGGATGCGTTGACTGAAAGGATTTAATATAAGTCTGAGAACTTCCAATTTTAACGTACATAGTATTTGGGAGGCCATTGGTCTTCCCAAGCATGGAGTACCCTGTAGAGGAAGAAGCGTCACTGATACTGTCTGGAAAATGACTGGAGGAAAGTAAACACAGAAATAAGCAGCAGAAAACCACACTTTTTTTTTTTGTACTTTGAGAAAGTGTGTTGGTAGATGGCCTCCATCCCAAACTATGCTAACTAATTCTGCAGTCCATGCACCCCTGCGCTTCAGGAACCTGGTTGCCAGTGCTCTCATATGTAAGAGCTTTCATTAGGGATGGGGATCACACAGTGCTGGTGTCATATGGGACTTGTGACTCTCTTCTTGCACAGACTCGGTATTCTTTAGTTGCGTGGAAGATAAGGGCCAAATCACAGGTCGTTCGCAAACGTACTGGCCATCTTACACTGTGTGTTCTCCAGATACAACTCTGGGTTCTTGAGAGTTTAGAACTGAGCTTGCAAAAGGTACAAAGAAATGATTTAAACAAACCACGGGTAGTGGGAAGAACATACCTCTGCACAGAATACTTTGTCTGTGTCTTCCCACCCTCTCCTTTGTCTCTGGTAAACCCTTACTGCTTCTTTCTTCCTCGTTTGTTACAGTTTTGGATGTCTTGCTGCATTGATATTTCCTATTCTGGATATTTTGAGTCCTACTAAGAACAGAAAAAATGGGTGGAATAAGGATTTCTGTGATTTTCATGGACAGATGTTGTTGGTGTTCATGTTTAGATGTTAGTTAATAAAAAAGCCTCTGAACCCCAGGCTAAGGCTTTTCAAATGGGCCCAGGCTCGCTTTTGCCTTTTATCCAACCTTTATTCTTTCAGGCTAGGAGACATTCTTTCCTATGTGTTAAGAAATGATTGGTTTCCTTCCCAGTCTGGATCTACAGCAGTCTCCTGAATTATTTTTTCTAAGGTCCTTGTAAAGAGAAGCAGGAATTTTTGTTCCCCCTCCCTTATGCAGAAGTGAGGGTCTTGTTCTTGCTGTCTTTGCTTTGAGCAGTGGGGAAGAGAAATCCCTTCCTGACAGTTGAAAGGACAGACAATTCAGAAATATAAACATGTAAAGGAGGGTGGTGCTGGGTCATTCTTATATCACACTGGTGTAAATCAGCAGTAGGGTCAGCACAATATATGTTGCATCACTTGGTGGGAAACCTACTTGCCCCCGTGCCCATCTTTTCTCACAGGAGTTCGGCTCAGTTACATCCCAAATTCTTGTTGGACTACTCTTCTCATGCCAGAGTATTCTTTGGAAGGAAACCCAGGCCAAAATAAAGCAGAGCCACACTTTGGCAGGTCCCACAAGCAGCAGGAGGCACAGAATGGAGACAAGTGCTGCGGAGAGCCCTACCCCAAGGTTTGGGCGCAGGGAACGCCAGACCCAAGGCTGTGGTGTCTTTACAAATGGGCGTATTGGAAAAGGGACAGCCATTTCACTGGCTATGCTAAAGATGACACAGCTAGTGCTAACTATAATATACTCTGAAAATTCTAATAATAAATTTTGGCTGGATTTATTAGTTGTAGGACAGGAGCCAAGTTAGCTCTTACTCAAGCTTGATGTGTTTGGAGCAATCTCATCTTTATACGTCTGGAACTTTGTTTTTCTGACTTGGTTTCTTTGTATCTTCAATAGCTTTTATCAAACTGTAACAATGACATTCTTTCTCTAACTTGGCTTAGGGTCAGAAAAGGGGCTCTTAATCATACACGTTTTGTTTAATGGGCTTTTCTTTTAATTTTCTTGTTCAATTAACAAATAATCTCTAGTCTTTAAAATTTGCAATTACCCTTTTCCTGCCTACTCAGGAAGTGCTTGGCTTCCATTTTTCAGAGTAATTATAACTTTTCCATTAATTTGGTATCTGTGATAGCACTTGCCACCTCTGACACATGCATGTACTCACCCACCCACCCACTCACATACAATGATATCTCTAAGGGGAGACATAATGCGTCCATAGAAGTAAACCTGATAGCGACATGTACAACAGGGGCCACCTAACCTCTGGTGTAAGTCACAGCTCTCAGTTTTTTGTAACTTTGCCCGTTCCCCTTGTAGAAAACTTCTGTCTGTGTCAAGTTGACTTTTACACATGGAAGGTTTCAGTGAAGTTGGTTTAACCCTTATCAAGGAGGGGGCAAAGGGTAATAATAACTAATCTTGGCCTATGACAGTATTATTTTCTCTTTGTTTCTTTCTCTGTCTCTGTTTTTCTGTCTCTCTCTGCATTTCTTTTCCTGAGAGATCTTACATTTTCCTGTCCTGTAAAAGCCCACACAAATCTAACTGACTTATGAGCAAATTATCTTTATACCTGCTCCTTGGATCACATCAGATGTCTGCTGCTAAAGTTCTTGAATGTTCTTTGTACAGACCATGCAGCTGGCTACGGTTCAGTTAAAGTTTGCAAAGTTAGCTAATGATGATCTCCTATATTAAAGGCGCTGGTCTAAAATACTGTTAAAACTGTGATACATCTTTGGATCTACCACAGACTTCGTATCTGATAGATGTCAAAGTCAGCCCATGGAATATAGGAAAGATTACATAGAATTTCTATAAATTTCAACCTCACCAAAACATTGTTTCTAGGAGATTTGTGAATATTATTGCCACACTTAATGATGATTTTTTTTGTAATTTTAGTTATTAGTAACTTTTTCACTAAAAGCAGTTACTGTGCCCTATGGTAAGATTATATACCACCCCCCCACCCCCCATATTTTTATAGGACATTTTGCTATCTGTTGGCTGAGATAGATTTAATGAGAAGTTTTTAAAGATACATGAGATTTTTATACTTCAAGTTATGAATTAAAGGCATAATTAAGGTTTAGATGTTCTGAAGATGTGTACCCTCACTGAAACGTTACCTTTTTGTATCATATTACTCATTATATATTAAAAGTAATTATAATTATAAGTAATTTGATTCAGGATGAGTGCTTATGTCTGGGTTTTGTTTTCTGGAGCATATTTTATGTGAAGCAACGATACATGCTTTCTACTGTAACACCTTATAACTGCAAGTGGTTTTTTTTGGTCAATCTATGCGCCCGCAGCTGTATCTGTAGAGAATACATGTATATCCAACAAAAGCCAAACCAAAGCAAAGTGTGTGATGTAAATATGTATGTACATAGCAGATGTATATGATATACACGTGATTTATTATAACATCTAGCTGTATGTATTGTAGCTGGACAAGGGGGCGAAAGATCCTGGTACTTGCAGGGCCTGATTCGCCATTGCACCGTGATGGCTTTGCAGTGCTTTGGTCATGCAAAAGTAATTGTAAACCTGGCTTTACTGGGCAGTTAAAGTGGGTTTACAGCTGTCTTGTGTCAGGAAGCTGAGCGAAGCAGGCAGTGAATCCAGCCCAGGACTCCTGCGATTTCGGTGCGGTGGAAGCCGCTCACCAGGCAGCCTTTCCACCGAGCTACCGCCCCGAGAGTGGAGCAGGGTGATAGTTGGAGCGATTTCTGTTTCCATAACACAATACAATGAGACCGTCTGAGACTTTCAGTGAACCTCAGCATGTCCAAATTTGATTGTAGGAGCGGTCCTGCTTGCTTACAAGTCTAATCCTACTCAGCTGGAGCGAGTACCACCACCCGGTCTGCACAGAGCACTGTGGGCTGTGGTGGGTTTCTGGGCTTCACTGCTGGGGCGGCTGCTTTGCCATGATGCCTGCCAAAGTATCTGCATCATGTTTGCAGTACAGAACGGGGCTGTGGACTCTCTACAAAGGAGAGAGAACAAAGCAGGTAGAAATGCCCACGTTGCTTTTCAGCATCTGTTTCTGAAGAGCAGTGTTTTTTCTTCCGAAGGGTAGCGCTGGAGGGCAAGTGGTGCTTTTGCGCCTGATAACTCTTCCTCCGTCCTGCTCAGCTGTCCCTCCATCAGTGCTGCCAAATAAAGGCTGAGCTGTACTACAGCTCGCCCTGGGGTGTCCAAGCTCTCAACTGCCGTGAATTGCTGAAAAAAGTTAAAAAAAAGAAAGAAACAAAATGGGGGGGGGGGGGAAATTACATGAAACATAATAAATAAATGCAAAATAAAAATACACGCAGAAGACGCTGTGCACACAATAGCTGGAAAGCAGGAGTGCAGCGGTGTTTTCCTCTGTCAGTGGGTCAGTGTGTTCTGTAAGCACTTCCATCCTGTCGAGTCCCTGGTTGGTCTCCACCTGCTCGCCGGCTCACTCGAGAGGCAGCGCTGACCTGGCCGCTCCCTCATTTTGCTGGCGCCAGCGGCTTGATGGGCCTTGCACTTTGATTATTTGTGTTAACAGTTAATTTAGCACCACGGACACGTGTGCCAAAGCTGCCTCCACTTCCTGCAGCCTTCCAACAAATGGGACTTTTATGAGATGCCTTTCACGGCTCCCCCGCCTCCTCCAGCTCAACTCCTTTGCCTCTCTTCCCCCCCCACCCCTCCCCTGCTTTCCCTCCCCACCCCGCCGTCTCAATCTCAGCTGTAATCTTTTCTACATCTTGCAGGAAAAGAGCTATTTCTGGCAGCTCTGTCTCTAACACTCGCCCCACTCAAACTGATTTAATGGAGATTTATAGACGCGAGGCTGTGCAGCTCTGAGGCGCTTTCCTGAAAAGTTTTTCTGTGCCTGTGTTACGTATGGAATTTATTTATTTAATGTTTGGTGTTGCAGCTATACTGTCAACTGTTAGTGTGACATATTCCACATACTTTTTTTTTTTTTTTTCCCACTAGGATTCCAGTGAAATCCTGTTACACAGCACATTTCTGGTCCAATTCATCCCAGCTGCTAACTTTACCAAGCTAAAATCTGACACCCAGGTCCAATTTCATTAAACCCCAGTCGGCATGGTTCTTTGTGATAATACTGACTCTCGTCTAAGGCAATATGTATTTTGGCTCACAGCTACAAATAAATCCTATCGTAAGTACCTTCTTCCTAGTATGCAGCACACTGCAATGGTCCAAAAAAAAGCAGCTTCTGTAAGAAGTCGCGGAGAAGAGAGACTATTATAATTTATCATGATTTTCCACGTAAGCTCTCTGCTATCTTAAGAAATTATGTTCTCTAAAAATAAATGAGAACTGTAGTTGTATATAACACCAAAACTGCTGTTTCTGCTGTTATTCCAGCTTTGACTGATGCAGAGAAACCCAGGCTGGCAGGTAGGGGGCTACATATTTACAGCCCAACACACACAACATGTTTATTCTGTTTTACCCCTTCCCAACTGCCCGAGTACTAGAATTAGCATTAAATATTCAGAACAGAGCCAGGTAAAGAAAAGGAAATGTATTGTTAAAACTCCCATTTCATCTCCATTATTGGAGGGTGCTTTGCGTAAGTGCTGAAGAGGATATATGCTAGCGGTGGGATTCCTCCAACAGGCCAACATCCCTGCCGGTCCTACTTAACCCCCAAGCGAGACCTGGCTTTCGTCTGGACTCTCAGCCTGAGGGTTTGTTTTACTCGATCTCTTTCAGTGTCCCTCAGTGGTGTGGCACACACGGACCGTCCCCTGTCTGCTCAGGGTGTCCCCATCCTGCCAAGGGCTCCGGGTGGCTGCCTCGCTGCTGGCTTCAGGTGTAGGAGTCTCCTGATCTGAGCTGCTTACAGGAGCCGGGGCATAAAGCTGCTTCTCAGCAGCTCCCCTGAGTGAAAACTCGTTTCTTTTGTAAATGAAACCGAGTGAGCTAAGTGTAACCTGTGAAGAGGTCGAGCACAAATCCTGTACTCTCCTCGTCTTCAAAACAAACACTGTGCGAGCCAGGACCCTGCCTGCTCCGCTGCTGCCTGCTTGTATAACAAATGATATTTTGAAATAATTCTATGGTGTATTTTTAAATATCAGATTTTGCTGTGTTTTTAAATTGCAGGTTCCCTTTGGTCACAAAGGTTTTATCCCCGTGTTTAACGTTCTGTTATCATGGTCTCTGCTAAGCTCCAGGACAGCACATTTTGGGGGTCACTGCTTGGGCTGAGGCAGGTACTTTCCTGTTGGATTTTTTGTGACACCAAGGAAGAAGTTAACAAGTTGGAAGAATACAGGTGTTACCATACCAGATCAGACCAGCTGTGCCTTGAGACCAGTGTCTTGCTGTGAGAATAGCTAATCCTGGATGACAGGTTTTTTTACAGATTAAAGATACTTTGAGAATTATTATCTTGTGTAAGGGTAGCAGCACTGGAAATTAAATGGGTTTTCCATTCTATGCTATTGTACAGCACATTGCTTTAGAGTTTTAGGGGAATTTACATTTGTTCAGTTATGGGGTTTTACAAAAGACCTAGGAAGTGTTGAAATTGCAAGTTCGTGTTGGACCAAGTGTTGCAGTAACATAGTGTTTCAACACCGTGTACGTCATGAACCTGTAATTTCAACACTTTCTAAGAGTCACCAGAGTGTCTCAGGCTGAACTATAACATAACTAAGTGTTCCCCTCTGAACACTCATCTGTCTGTTTTTTTTTTTTTCCTGGAAAATATAATTTGAAACACCATTTGGCTGACATTAAAGAGTTTAAAATTGTTTTAATAATAATGAAAGAAAGACAAAGTAAAGGATTACTGTAAATAGAGAAACTTGCTGACTCAAGTGGTAGCAGGAGTGAGTCCTCCTGCTGGAGAAGTACAATGGACTATAGTTGCAGTTTTAATTATGGATTCGCTTGTGAGGGACAAAGCTGAATTTTTACAAGCCATCTGTGGTTATGCTTCTGCCTTATGTCATTGCACACTGGTTCTGATATCAAGTGTTAAAATCCTGCGAATGAATCTGCTATTACTTCTGCCTCTGGGCTGGATCTCCCGCAGGCTCAGCCAGACTGGGGAAGAGAGATGCAGCATGGCTTTGAACACGGTTTCAAGCAACCTGACTGCCCTGTAAAGTCCACGGCAACAGTCCTGAGACTTACGCGTTGCGGCGTGTGCTCTCCTTCACTAGCCTCCCCCCTCAAATCCTCCGGAACAAACACCCAGAATGCGGCCTCCCTTTTAAAGACACCTACTAGTGCTGAAGAAGCCAGGGCTGCCACAGCCAAATGCTCACAGCTGCATCGGTGAGGATGGGCAAGACCGCCTTGCCCTGTAGACATCGTAGCTTTGTTTCCCCAACTGGCAGCCTGTGCGTTGAGTGACCTGATATTCCCATTCAGTGAAAAAAATGCCTTGGTCCTCGCACAGCACTTTTGTGCACTGACACGCTGTGCAAAGTATTTTGCAAAGGTTGAGCAACATCCTTTTGTTAGCTTGAGAAAATGAGGTATGGACGGACAAAAGTAATTGCTGGAAGTCCCCGATTAGGGCAGCAGAGGACAGAGTCCCAGTAGCCAAGTTCTTATTCAGTAGCCTATTCACTGGGAGACGGTGTCTCTGTGGCACTCAGCTTCCCACCATCCTGTGACGAAGGGCAAGTAGGCGTAAGGTGAGTTGTTGATGCAAAAGCTATGTATGTTTTGCATTTTTCCTTATGTGTTTGACTAACTTACTTCTACCTCACTTCAGTAATCTTTCAGAAGCATCCTCCTCCCTTTCATATCCCTTGATATTGCCTCGAGATCTAAATGGCCAACACTTTTTCTGAGTATAACTTTTTTCTCTTTTTGTATTTATGAGATGAATTGAGAAACTTCCTGTACCGTCCCTGGGAAACTGGACAACAAGCAGGACAGGAACTCCTGCATTAACATAGCTTGTATTAAACATGCACTGGTGTGATCGTATCTGAGGGTGGGAGAGGGAGAACTACTGGGAACGGCCAGGATTGCTCCCTGTTGCAGGCAATGCTGCTGAGAAAGCATAAACCAGCCACAGTGGTGAAGTCATGCAAATGCAATGCTCCCAAAGGCCACAGGAATTGTGGAAAGATTTGTGTAAATATCTCATGCATTCTTGTGCTCTAAGGTTTATGGAAACAAAAACCACAGTCACAGAGCCAATGCCACATTTGCTCGTCCCTTCCCCCTTCTGTTTCTTCTCTACAGAAAGGTTGTAGAAGAGTTTATGAGCAGCCGAGAAACTGATTATTTTTCTCCTTTTTTTTACTAGTAATGTAAGAAAAAGTGGAAAAGATGGCAAACATAAATAAGGTTAAGCAGGGTACAAGGGAAAGGACAGCTGATTTGTGAGTACCATGTGAACCTCTTTGCTCTCGGCACGCCTGGAAAAATACATGCCACAGACACGTTCCCCAAGTCATTTCAGACTGCCCACCAATGGGCCCCCCCCTTTCCCTGCACCAGTTTATTCTGTAGATTGTCCATGCGATTTGCTTACCCTCACAAGGAAGATAGATACTGTATGTTTACCTTCCTGCTTCATTTTTGAGGTTTTTATTGTGCGCTCTTGAGAGGCTTACAATACCTGAGCCTAGACAAAACCAGCCCTGTTTATTCACGTCCTGGCGTCATTCCTGTCTGTTATTGAATGCACCAGGGACAGTCTGCCCTTCTTTGGATGCTTCGTATCATTTCAGATAGTGTTATCGTACTAGAGGGGGACAGTCTACATGAGGGCTGTTATGGTGGAAATAGCTCAGGGGAATAATGCACCTGCTGTCAGGGAATATACGGGTCAGCCCTACTGCCATTTCTGGATGTGAGCTGCTAGGAGCTGGCGACTGACTACACTACGCTAGTGGGAGGGGGAGGAACTCTCTATCAGATGCTCTTTTTTTTCAGGTCTTAGCTACTTGCAGTCCCATACTGACAAGGGAGAAGACAGGAAAAAGGCAAAAGGAGCTGCTTAAAAGATGTATCCTTAGTCTGTTGCAATTAACCACCCCCTTTTAAGTATGAGAGAGCTTTCCCAGCATCTTTTTTCAATGGCTCCACAGACTAGAGTGTGGGGAGGAGGGGAGCGAAGGACTCCAGCAGGGGCTGGAAGCTGTGAAATTACTGAGAAAGAAAAAGAACAAGTTGTATTGTCTCAGGGTAATAACCAGCCCGGCTGCTGGCACAGAGGCTGCTGTGACCCAGAGCTTTGCTGAAAGGCGAGCATCTTTCTCACGTCACAAAACCCAATCCCTTGCTGCCTTCCCACAGTGCCACAGCCCCCTGCGCCCCCCCCCCCCATCTTTCGAGGTTGTTTTTTTTTTTTTTTTTTTTTTTTTTCCCCAGGGGGAGATTTTTAGACATAGGAAATTAGGCAGGACAAGCTGGTGCTAATATCAGGCTGGCTGCAACAGCGATGGAGCCAGGCCTTCCCTGGCCTCTCAGAGGGACGTCGGCTGCCGCCCTGAGCAGCCCTGGTGCTTCAGCAGGTGGCACTGTGAGTCCTGCTCACCCGCTGCGGGGCTTTTCTGCTCCAAAAGGTATTTTTCTTTTGGATAAGGAATAAAGCTGAGGTTCTGGCCACTTGCGGTCATTCAAAACACCACAGTATTTTTCAAAGTACAGGGGTGCTGGCCCAGGCATCCCAGCCAAATTGCAGCCTGGGTAGCATCCCACCAGCCCAGAGCTCCACCGGTGATTCCGCTGGCATGTGATTTATTTCTTCACTTCCTGTCCTAAAGGAACACCCACAAAGTTGTGAAAGTTGCGCACAGGCTACGCTGGGATTTCTGGTGCAAAAGAGACAGCACTGATTACTAGGTGTGGGTTAGCAGTTGCTGGTAGTTCTGGAGTGGATCTTCAGATCAGAAGCGAGCAGGAAAGCAATAGCTCAGCAGCTCCTAGTCAAGGCCGCTTTTCTGGGTGTTACTGATATAAACACAAATAAAAAAAGGGGACAAAATACTTCAACACGTTAGCTGTGAAACATTTTTTTAAGTTAACAAGCCTACATGGACCAATAACACCATCCTCAGTGTCTGTTCCTGCAGCTGCTTATGGGTGCAGGCCTTACGCGCGCTTTAGCTGGTGTAAGGAAATCGGTGCTAGCTATCCCACACTGGGCTTTTCCCATCGCCCAACTGGCAAAGCTCAGTAGCGGTGATTCATTTGCTTCTATCTGTTGTCTCAGCTATGGACTCAAAAGGCAATTATTTGATTGTATTACATCATCAGGGTTTTGTTTGGATAGACTATACTATGGTTTAGATTCTATTAGAGACCATCATTGTCCTTTTTTCTGTGAGGGAGTCCCTTGCCCGCAGTGCAAGATTTGGAAAGCTACGGAGCACTTTCCTACCTGCTTCCAGATTCACTCCAGCTTTTCTGCCCTCCTCCCTGCCGTGAGCACTGCACGCAGGGCGCAGCGCTCCTGACCCTCGCAGAGTGCTATTTGCTTATTTTATCTCTGAAAACAAAACAAATTTCTCTGTGTTTTGTTCTATTTCCTACACGATAGAATCTTTTGTTTTCACTTGCAACCTTTGCAGCTTCCAAGAATTTTTACTCCTTGTGGTTTGTCGAGACGCGCAGGGTTCAATAGTCTGCCACCAGGCCCTGTCCCAAGGTCGAGGATTCCCTCCTTTTCCTTCCCAGTATTGTCCTGCATCCTGCAAGGCCCTTCTCCTTACATTGCTGCGGCTGTCGTGACAAAGGGGACTGGCACCAGGCACACTCCTGCTGCCACGGTGACAGCTGCTGACCGCTCGCCAAGCTCTAATGACAATAGCATGACCTCAGATACTTTATTAAGAAAGCAAAACTTGAAAGGGAGGGTACACTTAAAAGCAGAAAATAACACCTCGTTTCAGTGCAATGCATTGTTTTTGCGAGCCCGGGATGGAAACCGTTTAATATCATCTTGGCCTATTCTCTCCCAGCCTCCCTCCCCGTCTCACACACACAGGCTCACCCACATCCACGCTGGACTCATGTTCACAACAGCAGCTGTGAGTCTAAATGTGTAAATAGATGTTACTGACTGCTGGACTCAATACGGGGCCAGGCGTCAGGAGCGGGAGTCTACTTTTAATGCTGCTGTGACACTCCCTAACTGGTTATTCCTCTGTGCTTCAGTTTCTCCGGCTGTAAAACGGGGGTAGTGGTACTTCAGTCACCACGACAAAGCCTCCTGAGCTACACAGGTCTGGATGGAGCCGTGCTTTGGATGGAGAGGGAGGGAGGCCGAGAGCTGTGCTGCTGCGTGGTGCTGCTCTCCCACGGGGACCTGAAAGGGGAGGACCCCAGCGGGCAAGTGCCTGTGCTCACCTGTGCCTGCCGACCCCTGAGCACAGGGGTCTGCAGCCGTGATGGTCCTCGCAGAGAACCTTCGCCTGGAGCCACACAGAAAGTCTGAGAATTAGTAAACGGGCCTGGCAAAAGGAGGAAGTAGAGCTGGTCAGAAAAATTCTGACTAAACAAGTTTTCGTTGGAATTTACCGATTCATCAACATCAAAGCACTTTGTGGAGAGGGTCCAATTTTGACAAAGTTGCTTCCAAAACCAGGCAGGGCTTGAAAACTGCCTGCCAGGCACATTTTAGAAACCTGGCTAGTTTTCTGCTGATTTACACTGTTGGTTCCTTAGCTGTTCACCAGCTGGCTGTTAAGCGGCCTGTATTTCCAGGTGTAATGACTCCGACGTGACTGTCTCCAAGTGAGGAACCCTGTGGTGGTCAGTTTCTATGACCCTGGCTTGGTCCACCAAGCAGAGCGCTGCAAGGGTTCACGCAGCTCATAAAACCCAAGGCTCAGGGAGATTGGCTCTGCATAGGGTTGTCAGTTTTTATCAGGGGCTCCTTCTTAAATAACAGAGAATTCAGCTGACCTAAGACTTGCTGCTTTTAATTCTGGGACCTATTACTTTGAATCTGGAAGGAAAATGTCTGAATTTTCTCTCTTTTATACACATGCTCAAGTAACTCCATTGATTTATATGGAATTACTACTCAGCTGAATTTGTGTAAATGGGAGAAGTTCAATGAATTGCTACATAACCTTTGAAACATAATGATACCCACAAAAATACCTACTTATTTCTCCTCTCCAGCTGGAGTAAACAATTCTTCTTTTGTTTCTTATGGATGATACTGGTGGTAAACCTTTAAAAAAAAGGGAGAGGAAGAAGAGGAATAAAAAAATGCTTGCTGGACCTGGTTCTTCTCAATGTGCAATTCCTCCTTTTTTATCCTTTGCAGCTGGGTTTGTGTGTGTGTGCGAGAGTGTGTGTGTGTTCATGTGTGTGTGTGAGAGCGAGAGAGAGAGAGGAAGGGCTATTTCACATTTCCCATGATATGTTTTGTTTAGGGTTGTGATAACTTGATTCATTGTGCATAATCCACAAGCCTTTACAGGGCTTTTCTTGAGCTTCTCTTCATGGGAGGAAAAATAGCTTTTTTTTTTCACAGAGGACTTTTCCAGTGTCTAGTGTGAACATACAGTACTGGAGAAGCACAGAAATATGCCATTGCTTTCGGGCTTGCCCATGTCCAGATGTGCATCCCAAGATGTGCTAGCTTTGGGGAACATAAAGCAAACTGAAAGCAACAGGATTTTACTGAAACAAACAGGATTCCACAAAAAGAAGCAGACCAGTAAAAACTGTACAAAGAACATTTTCTTTCATAGTACCTACTGTTATGCAATGTGCTAATGTACTGTACCTCACAGTATGCCTGTCTTTTACAGCAGACTCTTCCTTTTAAATGTAGGCTAGTATTTTTTTTTTCAATTAGACACAAGATAATCTTTTAAGCAATGTGTTTATTTTAGCTTTGTTTTTCCCACTCCCCTAGCTCTGCTAGGATTTCTCTGCTATCTTTTTTATGTGCCAGTGACATTGGTTGTTATAAGGTCAGGATCAGAATTCATTGTGGGGGGTAACAGTGCTGTAAGGGCTTGACATGAGATCAGAAGTAATGCTGCAGTGAATTTAAAAAAAAAAAAAAAAGCAAAAAAAAGTAGCAAAGCTTATGGTGCAGAAAGCTCTGGGTTTCCCATCCAGACACCATCTGTGAAGCACTTGGGGACAGTGCCTAATGTCTGAGTCATCATGTTTGGCAGTCATTTACCCAGTGGTCTGTTTCCCTGGGGGAAGTATTCATTGGGGGAGAAAAGGAATGGTAGAAAGAAAGAAGATAAACTGCCCTTTAGCCCCATGATTTATATTTGGTCAGAGTACCCCTGTTCTATTTTCTTTTACTTGGAATGTATCTCGGACATGTTGTTTCAATATGAGACAATCAGCTGGGCTCTCAAAGGAATGTCCCCGGAGACTCGAAACAGCCTCCCAGTAGGGTAATATGTTCAGCAGAATTCTAAGATGTATTCTCCAACATCTGCAGTTTATTTGTGCCTCCAGAATATTTCCCATCAGCATTTGGGGAATCAAAAGGCGCTTTGAGAGATGGTCACCAATTCTCCACACTGCATGATAACTTGTAAAATGTTTACTTCTTTAAACTTCTACTGAGCTGGTGGTTTCCTTCTTTCTTTCTTTCTTTCTTTCTTTCTTTCTTTCTTTCTTTCTTTCTTTCTTTCTTTCTTTCTTTCTTTCTT
>JAVKLA010000027.1:8455660-8498584 GCA_034782735.1 Sagittarius serpentarius
TTCTTTCTTTCTTTCTTTCTTTCTTTCTTTCTTTCTTTCTTTCTTTCTTTCTTTCTTTCAAGAAACTAACAACAGAAGGACATGGAAATACACTTTAAATTATTCCTTCATATGAATGGATTCTGAATGTGGTGGTAACCTCAACAAGAAGACCTAGGAGTCATCATGGACAACACAGTGAATGTCTGTTCTGGGTGTGTGACAGAAAAAGTGAGTTATTAGACTGCACGTTAGAAGTGGGTAGACAATCACATGGAGAGTATTACATGTTGCGTCTAGGATGCCATGTCCTCATTTTGATTATTGCATTTGGTTTTAGTAACCCCATCTAAAAAAAGACAGGCACACAACTAGAAACAAACTCTAGGCAGGTCATGAAAGTATCAGAGAACTACAGAGAACATACTCCTTGTAGGAAGAAAAGATTAAAAGATTAGGATTATTTATAAGTAAAAAGAACAAGAGAACATATGGCATGTGTCACACAAGAAATAATAGATAGTAGGCAGAAAGCCAACTTAAAACTCCTTTTCAACCTTCCCAGTGATACAGGAATTAGGAACATTCAGTTACAAAAGGAAATAATAATTGACACAATGTGTAATCAATCTGCAGGCATCGATTTTGCAGCATACCGTTTGTACAAACAACAGAAAGTTGGCTGAAAGACTGAGAAAAATATCAGGTACAAATATTAAATGAAAATGTCATCCAGGTAAGATAAAAATAAATCCATCTAGCTTTATTCAGCAGGGCATATAAGGGTAAGAAGAAAGATGAGCATATTACTGCAACTATGAGAGTACAAGGGATTGTGAGTTCTTATGGCAGAGCATCTCTAGGTCACCTGTCGGTATTCATGGGAAGACGCCTGTTTGCATGACACTGATTTCTACTTGAATTCAGTGACTGTGAGCACTTAATAATTAAGAAATGGATTAAATTCTTTCCCATTTTTACTCTTGCTGATGAACAATTTCATAGCACAACTTTCATATGGATGAGAGCAGGCGTTTGTCCGTGAAACAGTGACAGTGAGAAATTACGGGCAGCTCTGCTCTAGCACTACTCTTATCGGCTGTGTGCGGAGACAGACTATCAGACTCGGTAGACCAGAAATAGGTATATTATGGCATTCTTCTATCAGAAGGCAAAAGAAGCAAGCTGTGGCTCTGCATACAAAGCACATTAACTGACACCAAACAATAAGGAAAACATCTAAGGTTTTTATTTCATTCATCTTTTTTCTGAGATCCTTTTTCTGTTTCTGTTCTGTGAAAGCCAAATAAAAGCAACAAATAACAAAAAAATCCCTAAACAAACAGTTGGGACTGTGACTTGCGAAACTGTATTTGCATGTTTGTTCTGAAAAGGTTCCCATAGCCCGGCTCTGACTTTTATCTATCCCCACAGGATGTACTCCTACACTTTTTCTTCCAGGGTCCCATGCTTCCTGTGGGTGTTCCCACAGCTGCCAATTCAGACAGCTCAAGTCTGGAACAGGCTTTGCACAATCGTGAAGATGCTATTCTCTCACTAAGTCAAGTGATTCCACACAAAAATATGGCAGATGTTTAGCATCAGGAATCAAAACAGCATTTTCGCACCACACAGCACATTCTTCTCTTCCCGATACCTTTCATTTCCTCTCTACAGGATATGGAGCAATTTTCCTCTTTTGCTGCTGTTCATGTGAACTCGGGAATCTGTGAATTATACCAGGCCATTTGAATTCCCATGTAATCTTCTCTGAGAGGTAAAGGGGCTTGGTGTCTCACTGGTGTCTCATGCTTCACTTTTTCTTGCCTAAAAGATAAATAGGGTGTTTGAAGAGAGGTAATAACACTAGATTACTTCTCATCCTTGATTGTCAACTTCTGTGATTTTCAACACCTGAAAACCAAGAGCTTCTGAATGCAATCTGTGCTTCAGAATAACCATGGGCCAGAAATGTCTAAATGGCTATTAAATGTTTCTGCAGAGGGGTGTGCAGGTCTTGCAGCTAAAGAAAGCCAGATTGATTGATGCTGGAGATCAATATTCCTAATGCCGTCAATGGGTAGATTCAAACTGAGATTCCAGCCACTTGTGGCCTTGGATTATCCTATGGCATTTTCTTAAGGTGATCTAGCATCCTTTTTGGTGGCCTGATGGAGCTCTGCATGTGGTCCTCTTCACCAGACTTTTCAACTGCCTAGAGAAAGGCGTGTTGTGCTGAGCCCAGCTCAAACCATTCCCCACCTTGTCTCTGGAGTCCTTCAGTACTGTCCAGTGCAAGGGTTGCTGAGATACTGTATTGCCCGCCGGAAAATGTCCTAGTACACTTACGTGGTTCAGGGTGAAAAACACTTGGGAAAAGCTGTGCCTACCAGTTCCAATTCCAAGCAGCAAAGAGGAATTAATTCATTTGCAGTCTGAGTCTCTGTCACAGAGACCCTGGGTTTTCTGCACATCTTGGGTTTAGCAATGTGACACACTGTGTTAAAGCATTAGACATAAAAAAAATGAACACGGTGTGTAACAGAAGATAAAAGAATTGCATGGCTGTCACATAAATTCTTTAAGCCAGTGATTAAATTACTTTCTTTGCCTCCCATTCACTAAATTACTTCATCAAGAAATTACAAGCTCTTTCTCTTCCCATGATGGATCTGAGACCAAAATAAATATGAGGTACGTTACAAACTCATCACTATGTGCAATGCTGTTACTAATCCTTATTTCTATTAAGAATTTACACTATGCTGCCTGTGTTAGGCAGGTCTTTAAAGAAACCTATAACCATTTGGAAGCTGCAGAATTCATGCAGAATTGTCCTCTCTACTTTTTAGCATAGTTTAGCAATAAGGGTTATCTGAAAGCTTTTAAATTCAGCATTTTCAACAATGTAACATTCTCCCAGAAAAATGCCTGCTTTCTCTGAAAATGTTCAGTTTTGGTTTAGAAGATTTAATGTCTCCTGTAGACTATAGGATTTTAAAAGCTTTACAGAAATATTTGGTCTTCTGCCCATTTTTGAAAAGGGAGGGATGGGACATTTTCAGACAGCTATGCAAAATAAGCCCTGTTTACACCAAACCCTTGACATAAACATATCAAGCACAAGCTTAGCAGCTGCATAGAAGTCAGCAGAGAGAGTGGAAAGGCTTTTGAACTTGTATTTCCAAACTGGACAGATCTGCAGTGTTAGTATTGGTGGTGGATGAGGGATAGAAAAGACCAAGCATACTTCAGAGGTTTGTAACACTGTCTCGTACGGTTTCCCCTCCAACATCTGGAGCTGGGGGAGAGGTGCTACACAAACCTGTATGGCAGATCTCTGGCCAAAGGCTTCCCATACATGATGGGCAGCCTAAATGGCCTTTTTGTTGCTTTGACCCTCCAGGAAGAACGACTACAGTTTTTATCAAGCAAACTAACAAAACGGCGGCAATGTTGCAGGAAGAAGAAGTTCAGTGCTTGGCCTGCATCTTGCAGAGATCCCTGCATATTTTACCAGACACTTGTTGCATTCCTCCAGGCTTCTCAGGAATGTCTCTAGCAGCAATGCTGCGGGCAGTGTGTCATACAGTGTGAGCATCCTGGAGGAGAATGCAGGTCCTGTTCTGTACAGCTTCCTTCCCACAGCTCTCTTTTTCTCTCCCTGCTTCCCAGGAAAGAAATCTGTGAAAACTGTCCTGATTTTTAAAAGTTGAACTGCTAACCTCAAATCCCAACAGCAGCACCAGCACCCTGATTGAGAATTATGTTTTTAACACCTGAGGTCCCACACAGGCTAGGGAAGTTCATGTGTTAAATTCTGTATAATTAGTCTGCGCTCCTCCTGGCATCTGGCTACTGCTGATATTCTTTGTAGTGTTTCCACGTGTACACGTGACGTCCAGACATAGCATTCCTTCATTTATTATTTTCTTATTCTTTCATTCTCCTGAAAATTATTGCATTGGCATTGATTTCACTACATAATCAGTGACTATCCAATGATCACTTTGCTGTGATAGGACTGATCTCTAATAGATAAAGAAGAGAATCTCTTCACCAAGAGAAGGTTACCAAGGAGTGCAGAAATTCTGTAAAGTCCAGACTCTTTAGAAATATTTTAGAAATGCATTTCCTTCTGTAAGCTTTTCCAAGCTGATCGTTTCTTTACTTTTTCTTTTCAAGGTTAAAAGAAGAACTAAGGGTCAGTATTACACTTCATTCTGTACATTTTTTTAGTCTGTAAGATTTCTAAGGAAGTTTTCACACTTTTGAAAATCCAATGCACTAGAGAGATAATAGCAGTTCTACTCTGCTTTACTGTATTCACACACTATGCTTCTGTATTTCAGATCCCTTATATGAGCTTGCTGGAGGCAGTAGGAACCACAAAGGACCTTTATCAGAAACAGAGATTGCAGATGACCCCATGCTGAGAAGAAAGGACGCAAACAAAAAACTTCTGAGGTACCCACATGGCACCACGTGAAGCTTTGGCAGGTTTGTGACACTTCTGTTCTGATTTGCAATATGGAAGGTGCATATTCTTGGAGTTTTCTGGCAAAATAAACATTGTATAGCACATACAATTACAGACCTGGTTCTGGACTCAGTAAGAATTAGGTATGCATATTTCAAATCAGTTTTTCTTTCAGTGCGAATTTTCCAGGATATGAAGAAATACAAACTATATTCTTAAATTGTCATTATTCTCTACAAGATGATTTCTCAACAGTCACTAGGCAACATATTTTTCTCTTACTGAAAGTGTAACCATTAACTGATTCAACTCTTCTGCACAGTCATCCATTTTAATATACATGGTGAAAAAAATCATTCACATGCCATTGTGCATTTGGGATTAGGATAAAAGTACCTTCAGTCTTCTTTCTGATGTAAATACTGCAGCTGGATCTTTTCTGCTCTTCTCTAAAGAAAGTCTTTAACTTGTTGATGAATATTGGCACTTTAGCTAGTGTTCATGGTTCTTGTGAGTGGGCATGAGGAAGAGAACAGACCTTTATCTGGCCTAGACCGTATAGCAGTTACAATAATGTCTAGTTTTAGTAGATAGTAGTATTGTGAATAGGTCCTCAGCAATAAACTCAGCTGGTTATTTGGTCAACAGAAGTGCTATACTGGCTGCTAATTACAACCCTATGTTGGACATTGTGCCAAGTACATGTTCTCAGTATTAGCCCAGAAGGCACTGGTTTTCAAAAGAGAAAAGCTCTTCCATAAAATTCAGTTGTGAGACTGCTGCCTGAGAATAAAGGCGCCAGACAACAGCTTTAAAAAGCTGTGGCACCTCCTCTTCCTTCCTAATCATTTGGATGTCTTTTTCCTTAGGGAGCATTAGTGGGTATTGACTAACATACTTGGAAGAAAGTATGTCAGAGAACACAGACTCTGTGAACTACTCTTTGAGTTTAAGTTGATCTACGTGGGGATCAGCCATAAACTAGCAAGGCAATGGGGTCACACATTTTACAAGATGGGAAAAAAAGTAAATATTACTAAATAGCTATGATGCCATGGAAAGGGCAAAAGGTTACGAAAATGATTATCTTGAGGGAAAAGTCATATATACAGAGGCATGGAAACACTTGGCTAATAAGTGTGTGGCATTCCATGGCTGTGATATCAGAATTCCCAATACCAGCTGGCTTCCCTTTTCTGAACTCTTCAGAAACTGCCTAAAATTTTCATAAATAAAAATGAAACTAAAAAGGAAAAGATAGCCCCCTGGGAAGTAGGAAAATTTTTTGTTCTGGAGCACAGCACTGCTATTCAGTTGCATGGACACAGCCTCAGTGCAGGTTAATATTCAAAGGCCCCAAAGAAGATCTCTGCTTTTTCTTTGAATGTTTGAATACGTTTTTCTCTGGTATTTTGGTTGGACCAAGTAAGAAGCCCTGTGCTGCTTTAAGATAAAGGAATGCAGCCTCAATGACTTCATTTCTGTCCTGTTTACTGCAAGCTATGGGTTTTATTGTGTATTTTTAATCATCACATTCCTTAGTACTCTCTATTTTAAGGAAAAGAACTTGTGGCTTTATTTAGGAGATCTGCTCTGGCTGAATATGCGTCTGCTTGGATTAGTGGTGAGGCCTATTTCATGCAGCATATACTGTAAAATCTGCTGCTGTCTCGGTGTGGCTGCTCTGAATCTTGATGCACTAGCATAAGAGGAGACCTTGGACATTGCAGCTCACTTGTCTGTTGTCTCTTCTGAACTTCAGTCCTCTTGCAGCAACCTTGTGGGGAACTGCCCTACTTACTAGATAGAAACGAGATTTTGCAAATTGTCTTTTTTGGTTGTAGCATGCTTGTTTGAATGAATTTGCCTTGGATAGCATTATCGGCTAGTGAAGGGTCTACAGAAAGTGCTCTACCTACTGTAAGCCTTCCATATAATGTGAAAAGGTTGTAGGTAGAATGGCTTCAAAGAGGTAGCCTTTGATGTCCAAACTGTCATCATGTAAATTCATGCCTGCCCCCATTTAAGCTTGTACAGAGAGAAGCATCTGAAAATGTTAGAAATGTTTTTGAATTTAGTGCATTTATGTGAATGGGAAGTGACGCTCTGTTAGCGCGGATGGACATGCTGTGGCTCCGTTTACTGTCTAAGAAGATGCTTCACCTTCTGGTCATTAATCCTGTTTAATTAATGCCACTTCTCAATACCCCACTCACTCATTTTGCAATTTCTCAGCCATTGACTGTTCCACGGCAATGCAAGTGAGCCTTGTCAAAAGAAAAAAACCACAAACCGGTACCAGTGTTGCAAGGCTTTATATCTGAAAATCATCAGCACTACCATTGCAGCCACCTGCTGCCTGCTGTGGCACTGCGAACAGCTATCTAACCCCCAGCCCCTGCGGGCTGTTGGTTCAGACAGCTGCACCGAGAATTCCTCTTCAGGCAGTCCGGCGGTGCAGACTGCCAAGATTAATCTCCTGTGTGCTAACCTACAGGGCCTCTGCGTGTGAGAAACATGAAAGTACGACCACTTTCCAATGAATGATCTAAGGAAAATTACATAAATGAAAATACAGCAAAGTCCGGTCATCTGTAGTTATAAATAACTTCTGTTGTTTGGTCAGCTGGAATCACACAAACATGCTATTGTTAGGACCCGCAAATGTATACATACAGTTTTTGAAATGGGAATAATGCAGAAAGTGAAAGGAGTAATTAACCAGATAAATGCTTGGTTCCTAGCTTATTCTGGCAATCTAATAGATAGATGTATAAAGACCTACAGATCTATCAAGATCTTGACCCTAGGCCTTCACAAGACTCCCAGCTTTGCCAGTGGGAAGTGCTGCTTTGATTGACTGACTTCGTTCAGAAAAGCATCAAGCCAGGACTTCTGCAAAAGGCAGGCACAGTTCTTCCCCTTCCTTTAGGGGCAGGAGTTGGATTAGCGTGGGGGAGTGGGGTGGGGAAGAGTGGGAACAGCAGAAATCGTCCTTACAGGAGAAAGAGGAAACTAAAAGAGCTTTGCAGCTCAGGTCAGCTTTTCTCTATGCTTCCCCCACCCTTCTTGTGAACAATAAGTTGGTTTGCTATCTCCTTTTCCTTCCTTCCCTTTCCCTCCCTGCAATACTCGGCCTGGGAACAGGGTGAAGGGAGTTGTTTATAGTAGTACCCACAGCAAGCAAGAGGGTGGAGGTCCTTTGTAGCCTTGGCCAGGGAAAGGCTTGGAGTAGACTGCCCATAGCCACCAGCTTTCTAGTCTGGAAGGTATGGAGTGAGGAGTATCTCTGATATACTGCAAAATGGAAGAGTAGTTAAACAAGCATTGGAAAGCCAAGGGAGTGAGTTAGGGCTGTGTAGTTGGCCCAGGCTGATAACTGGGTGAGGGAATTGCTAGACCGAGTGATGGACAGGCCTAAGGTGCAAGCTCTACAGCAACTGCTTATCTAGACTGCGATCAACTTTTCATCTCCGGGAATGTCACCTAATGCAAGAATTTCAAACACTGCAGTAATATGTTCAAGACTTCTCAGGTGTGCTGCACTGAGCTATGCCACATGCTCTAATAGAACACGCTGCCTGTACCTCACCTTGATGCAGCCTTTTGTACCTAAAGGCAAAGAAGACAGTCCTCCTCTCTTCCTAAGAACAGAGAGAGACAGAGCTGGATGCTGAATAAAACATAGCTGGGAAACTTAACAAGAACCTAAGGAAACATGAAGGCTGCCTTTTTGGAGAGAAGGGCAAGACAGAGAGAATAGGCAGATCTGGCCCCAGGCAATTTCTATTTGTTCCTCTTCCCTTCTGCCTTGTGCAAATACCACTCTGCTGTCTTAAGTTTTGGCCTTTCTGCCCTTGCCTCGCAGACCTGTGGAGTGGGAAGTCAAGCAGGCAGCCCAGAGGCACCACAGCCAGAAGAGAAACAGGAGGAGGATGTGGAAATAATTGGAAATCCCTGGGTTCCAGAAAGTCAGCAGAGAACATGCCAGCACCCTTAAGCTAAGGAGGGACCTGGGAGAGGGCGCAGTTTGCATATTTGGAAGGAGAGAGGGAAGTGTGTGTTAATAAGACAGTGTGAAGGTCTGTGAACTGCAGGAGAGGCATTCTAGGTGGGAACCACACCCTGTCTCTAATTCCCTCATCTAATCTGGCTGCAGCAGAAGCCCACACGGAAACTCTTTTTCAATCCCCTTTACTGTCAGCCAGCTCCACACTGCTTTTGGGCTCTGCAAATGGCCAAAATGCAAAGCACGGGTGGTTTGTGTGTGCTGTGTTTCAAGTGTCAGGTTATAAAGCTTTGAAGTTGAAAACCTGTTTTTAAAATGAAATTTCCTCATCATGTGAAGAACAAAGCAGCAAATTTGCTACCTGAAACAGCCCCCATATCAGTTAAATTATCAAATGCAAATGGCTTACTGGAGTAATTCAGAGGGGACCCCCCCCCCCCCAGCTTCTTAAGAAACATGCTGTACATTTAAAAGATTCTGCTCCCTCGAGAACAGTGCACAAGAAATACGGATGTTCCCAGGTCTGCTGGCTGCCATGTAGCCTGATAGCTTTTGTCCCACTCCGGCAGTGGCAGAGAGAGACGCTGTAGGCTGAGCAGCAGAGTTTTAGCTTGTTCTGCAGGGCACTTGGTTGGAGCAGGGAAGCTCCTTCTCAGCCCAAGACTTCAACAGGTTATTTCATATGTCAGTTCAGCCAGTGCAGAGGGAGTAATCACCCCCAAATGCCCCTTCCTGGAAAGTCCTCTGAAGGGGGGGACTTCCCAACTTTAGAGTACTGCCAAACCATCCTACTTCTGCAAACCCTTCCAGAAGAAACACATTGTAGGACTGTACACAGTTCCTTGGGATACTCATCTGGGAAAAATTAGGATAGTTTCTTTAACCAAGCATTGTGGCTGGGGCAGGGAGAATCGGGGAGCCATATAACCCCTTTTTGACATATTTGTCTGCCTCTCCTTCATGGCTCTGTAGGATGGGGGAATCCGTCCTCTACTGATGTGCCACTGTAGGCTTAGACAGAGCCCAAGGAACCCTTCTGTTTGCCTTCAGACTCCTTCATCTCATTTGAAAGCAAGAAACAGAGCCACTTTTCTCTCCATCTCCTGCATGGAAGCAGCTCAGCAGGAGAAACAGAGAAGAGGTAGCAGCTGCTTAGAGCTCTCCCTGTTTGCATTCGAGCTGCTCGCTGGCTCTGAGGTCCAGGGAGGGGGAAAGGGTGACGGGAGGCAGCTGGGGAATGTGATGCCCTCTACATCCTTCCTGTAGTGACAAGCCTTATTCAAACACTTCAGTTTAAAAAGCTCCAGGAGAATGCTTTCAATTCTTAATCAAATAAGGGGCAATAACAGATGGATAAAACAAACAAATGTGGGGGAGGATGTGGTACACACTCAAACACTCTGGAGTGTGTTCTGGGAAGAAGACACCCACTTTCTGTGTGTTATTTCTCATTCAAGGAAATCTATGGGCAGGTGAACTTTGGGACCTTCTTCTCTGTGCTCAGAAAAGGCATTGCAGGAAGGAGCGCCTCTTTTTTTTTTTTTTTTTCTTTTTCTTTTTTTAGTGTGGAAACAGTTCTCGTGCCCTTGCGTGCTTTTCAAAGCTCTTCCTACCCCTGCTGTATAACTCCTCTCCTCCTTACATAAGGAAACCAAGCAAGTAGCTTGGCTTTCTGACCAGCACTAATACTACCCTGTCGCTTTGCCAGGAGATGCAGCCTGTTGAGTGGAGCACTGGCAGAGCGACCCCAGCGTGCATTAGCGCTCTGCAGGCCTCATTGTGTTACACTCCTCACGCTCACTGCTCTGCGAGCTCTGCATGGGGCTGTTCTCTCTGCTTGTGCGCTGTGTTACAACTGCGCCCGCAGCCAACTCCATTGTTTTGCTGGTGATGATAATACATAGGTTTTTCCAGCAAAGAAAGCCTCCAGGCAAGCTGGGAGGCTTCTCAGAGCATATCAGGTTGGGTGCCAGACAAACAGCAGAACGCTTGAGGAGTCTGTAACAATTTATCGTCTTAATGTGCCTGGGTTTGTATTGCTCAGGACTGCATACGAGATTTAAAACCTGCAGCAGACACGGCGACGTTGGTAATGAATGAAAGACCTGAGGAAAATTTTTAAGGTGAACTTTCTCAGTTCGAAGTTGTTAATCAGTACAGGGTTATTGGACAGAGCGGAAGGATCTCGGCAGTCAGTAGGCCTGTGCAATGACAGCGATAAGTGAAGCACAACATTGTCTTGAAAACCATGTTTTAACTTCATGGGGAAATGGCACATATACTATAATAGGAGAATTTCCCTTCTACTGTCTGTGCAATCAGAGGTCTCTGACCTTTAATTTGTTTTCAAAGGTGATCAGTTTCTGCCACCTGCCAGCCAGTCACAGATGCAGTATCGTACCAGCAGTGAGGTAAAGGACAGAACAAAGCGTAGTCAGTTTGAGGAAATCGTAATATAGATTTCAAATCAACAGCAGTAGTTTAATTCTAGAAACCATGACAAAACGCTTTTTATTTTTTTCCCCTGAGTTCAGTCTTGAAGCCTTGTTTTGAAAGCAGAACATTTTCTTGGCATGCCTCTGCTGATTTCTTAAATGTGCCAGTGGAGGAAACATCATGCTTCTGTGTCTTCAGCTTCTTTGTAATAAGATCCAGTCAAACAACTGAAGACATTAAAAATTCATTAGAGCATTTCAATGCTGCAGTCAATGAGACCTGTTGTTTATCAAAGCATTTCCAGCCAAATAAAATGTCTTTTTTTAAAGCATATAGTGGAAGACATTTGTTCAGAGTGCTTTGTATAAAATTGATTTTATATTTATATGTAAATAATACTTACACTTCTCTAATGCAGCAGCTGGCAATGTTAGGTAACAGGGCAGATCTGTGAGAATACATCTCAGCTTCAACTGCCAAAGTTAGCTTTAGGTCAAACAGCACAGGTGAATTACATCATAGTACTGCGGCGGTACTCAGCAATAAAATAAGTGAATTGCAAATGTTTCATTATTATCTTCATTGTGAAGAATTCTTAGGGTACCTAGAGGTCTACAAGTGAAAATACAGTGAGCCAAATTCTGCTCTGATTTTCTACTAGTGTCTCAGAAAGGAGAACTTTGGTGATCCATATAAACTATTACAGCAAAAATTATTCTGATGCTTACTTCTGACACTACTAGAAACATAGGAACCTTTGGATAAATTGAGATTGTATTGTCAAGGCAAATGTGCCACAATGAAATAACATGACAAGTCTCATTTTGAGTACACTGAATTGTCTTCTATATAGATTTTTGGAGCAGAAGCAGGTTAACTGATATTTAATTCCTGTTCAGCTGAATGGAATGTGACCAAAACAAGTGCTGAAACAGCTGATGCAGTTTCTCATCACCCAGAAACTTGCACAAATTTAACTTTAACAGCTACTATAATGGAAATAGCTCTGTAGCTGTTCAGCGTGATTTCAGTTCTACCTCTCAGTGTGGTTAACTGAGAATGCTAGCTGGGAATCTGCAGTTAACTACAATGTCCTGATACAATAAAAGTTGAGCCACTGCATTAGATCTGTATGATCTTTCACAGGAACCTAGATTGGAGGTGACAGAAAACCTGACAATTGTGTTAAGACTCATGTTGGTGAAGAAAAATCATATGAGGCTTGCTGCAATTCCCGTCAATCTAAATACAGTGGGGTCTGATATTCTTGTTTGAAGGATTATGTTATTTTTCTAAACCTACTTGAAAGGGAAGTGGACATTTATACTTGTAAGACTGGGGACCCATTTGAATTTATGAGATTTCAGTATTTTAAGATTTAAATGAGGATTTAGAATGTATGCTTATCTTATGATATAAAATCTGTCGTTAAACTTGGAACATAATGTTTCTCCAGATGTTTACATACATGAGCCAAACTGAGAAGATGACTGTCAAATAATTTGATACCCAGCTTGGCGGAAAACATTGGTTAAAATCTTTCCTGAGCTGTGAATCTTTAAAAAGAGTGATCTTAAGTGTGTATTATTTTTCAAGAGAAGTCTGAAAAGGCTTTGTAGTCCTACAAGGACATACTTTATATATGCATATTAAATACGTCCTCTTAAACTTCCTAGGAAAGACACATAAAGACAGAGTACTACTTTCAATAGTGTGATTTATCCTCAGCAGAACATGCTCAGTTCTCTACATTTTTTTCTTGCATTCAGAAAGTTATTCTTGTCAAAAGTACAGAAGCTTCCAAAGCTTCCTTTTCTTGTAAAGATGTGCCTGACCTTATCTTCTATAATAGGCTCTATTTTGGCTAACGCTCTATTTACATAGGAATGCAAGCATAATTAAATGCTGACAGCAAGAGGTCTATTTGGGCAGAATGTGAATGAATATCTTATAGCAATGTGGTTAACAAACCTTATGAAAATAAAAAAGAGAAGCTGCGCCCTCACACACTGGGCAGTGTTAGGAGAGGAGGGTTATAACGTCCTGGAGTGGAGGTATGTAAACAAAGAGGTGGCAGTGTTAGGTCTGTGGTGAGCTAGACTTGACAGCAACATAAACAGCATAAAGAAGCCTTCTAAACAAAATCTCCAGCTGATCAGTGGAGCCGACCCACCACAGGCCTTCGGAGCCGCTGAGAAGGCGAGACTCATTTCTAGAGGTTGCCTGCGTGTTCCCAGCAGTAGGGAAGGCAGGGAAGACGTGTTGAGAGGCAATGTTCAGTCATGGGGCTGCGAACAGGTGTGACCCTCAAAGGCAGGATGGACCTGAAAGCTGTAGAAGGCTGGCACATCAAAGGGCTGTTAGCAGCACTAGGTCTTTCGCTGCCCCAAATGTCAGAAAACGGAGAAGTGGCCCCATTAAGGAGTTAATTTAGCAAAATGTTAGACTTTCGCTGTCAGGCGAAACCAGAGTGAGTGAAATCCTGACCCCACTAAAATCCGTAAGGATGTTACAGCTGACTTCAGAGCATGGTAAAATACTAGATTATGGGCTGCAAACTGCCTATCTTTTTGCTAAGTCTCTCCAGCCCAAGCTGTTTGTATGGTTTTTGAGGGCACAGAAAGGGATGGATACCTCCCTGTCCATCTTTCTCCTTTTCTAAATTCTCCCCTTGCCTGTTCCGTTGCAGTGAAAAACCAATTTGTGTTCTTGAAGTAACACATAAATGCTTAAGAGCAGCGCTGCATAAAGGAAGTACTGATTTGTGCAGTGTTGTGTATCTTCCTAAGAAAGGAGAGTGAGCCCAGTTACCTTCTGGTTTATGTCACAGGCCATGCAAAGTAGCGCTAAGAACTGTGATATGAACTGTCCTGAACACATGCAGCTGTTGTGTTTGATTGTGATCAGTGGTAGAAAAGCATGTCATATCTTCCCTTAAGGATGTGTTTATTGGTTGAAATGCTACCTCCGAACCTAGCGTTTTACGCTGGTAAGCTTAAATAGGGAATATATGTATATGTTTATAGCAGATACTTAAATAGGTGGTTATTTTTGCTTTTGCTTTTGTTAATACACTTATTCACGGTGGCCAATGTTTTAAAAGCTACCTATCTGTATAAAGTTGCGCATTTAAATCCATATTTCAACTTACAAAGAAGTGGTCTCATTTTCCAAAGTACGGAGAGACTAGGAGGCTTCTTGAAAAACAATTGTAGGAGCATCAAGTGAGGTGCTGACATGATTGCATGCAGATAGATGTGATCTCCTCTGCTGCAAAAGGACTTGTCCATATAGAAACCAGATCCATTCCAGACTCTAGTCCAGAGACTGTATAGGTGCATTGACGCAGTGTTGAGTTGAAGCTTTTAAGACATGATTTTTGCCTACACAGGTATTTTTATAGAAGTGTCTTCATATAACATCTTCATATATCCTTGAGATATCTGCATTGGAGAATCTAGCTTTGTCTCAGATATTTAAAAATATGAATCTCAGTCCAGAATTGCGCGGTGTCCAGAGAAATAAAATGCAGGCAGGTCTCCCAAGCACAGCTAAAATCTGATGTGCTGTGTCTCAGCAGCAACAGCTTGTTACTAAGTGACACCTGTGTCAAGAACAGAAGATGTAGAAAGTGCTTTCAGAAAATTCTTAGGTTATGGTATTTAACGTTTCTTTCTAGCTGCAATTACACCTATTATTTAGTGAAGTATTTAATAGCCTATTTTGTATCACTGCCTTTATTTGGATTATAGGGCAGTGGATTAAATTTAGGAGACTACACAAGCTTGTCCTTTCTTTGTAGTTGACTGATAGCAGTAATTTGTCACTGTTTCCATCACAGGGCACATGATTAAGGTCAGAGTCAAGAACTCGCCTCTGCAGATCTCAACCACTGGGACCGTTGCTGCGCACTGAGATAACCAAAAAAGGTAGAGACTGAAAGAAGACAGGGTAATTTGAAATTAATCAAGATGTAACAACTCCCTTTTGTAGGCTGTGGTTGGGAATTCTCAGCTGAGCTGAGTGTGCCAATGGCTGAATCACAGTTGCTGGCCTGCTCAGTCTCTGACCTAAGACTGCGCTCTTCTCACAGCTGCCGAGTTGCTGATAAATCCTCTGCAGCCTAAAACCTTGGGTTGCCTGAGGTTAATGGAGCACTGACAGTCTGCACCAGTTGAAGATCTGTCCCGGGGTGTCTGAACCCTACAGGGAACGTTCTTTTCTAATGAGCAAGATGTTTGGGGGAACTGCAGGGACTGTGATCTGAGGATACCAGGGTGAAACAACAGCCAAGACCCAAATGCTAGTTCCTTTGGTAGTAGCTAACACATTTCCTGACTGCTGTGTTGTCCATGTAACTTGAAAAGAATTTTGAATGAGTCTGTGGCAGAATAAACTAGTTAATGAGATCATGGGAGAGGGCTTTTTTCCCTTGATGATCAACCGTTGTCTTGTCTGGTGGTAATACATACACGACAGCCACAAGTAGTGAAATAGCTTATCACTGCCAACATTTACTGAATCCCAGGCTCTCATCTCCGTGGGCCAGTGAAGTGCAGAGGCCACACTGTAGTTCAGAGGAAGAACAGACAGGCTGAAAGGAAACCATTGTTTCTCCCTTCCCACTTGGGCTTTTGCAGTGTTTCTGAAAACGTTTTAAGCTCTCTGTAGAGTATTTAAGTTAATCCTTAGAGAGCAATAATAAAGCTCTAGGAAAAGTACGCAAAGAAAAAGATAGGATGTTTTCAGTCAGGATGGCTGTACTTGGTAGGAAGATCTGCTTCTGATTAACATGCCAAGAAAGTACTTAGGTTGAAAGAGAATTTTACTAGACACTTTTAAAGGAAACTATTTAGAAAAATGTCATGTACTGACCTCTGAGAGATCTGCAGAATCAGTATTTCCTTCCAGTTCACTCTGAGGTTTCTACCTTTCTTCTCTGTCATGCACTCAATAGCAATAATAATAATAGCAATACTTTCAGTTCTGCAGCACTCTCTACTTCAAAGCACTTCACAAACACTGGACTAGATTCAGTCTGGTCTTCTACGGATATAAACTTTGTGTGAAATCCTGGCTCCCTTATAGTGAATGGCAAATTTCCCACTGACTTCAGTGGGGTTGCAATTTCACTCACTCCTTGTCAAAGACTTTGGGCAAAGCAAACCTTCTGAAAGAGGTGAATGTGATAGCTGAAAGGAGACGAAACCTCTCTTCATTGCAGGGGAACACATAAATTCTCAAAATGGAGGACAAGCACATCCAGACTGTAGGGGAATGACAGAGGGAAGAAAGCCTAACCTATGCATCTCCCAGTGTGCTTCCCTTCCCTGTTTCTTTTCTCCTAGGTCAATCGCTAGGTCGATTCTCTGCTTTTGTTGTGCCCTCAAATTTATAAGTCTCTCACATTTATATAAATATGACTACGGAGAAATCTCTGCTTGACTCACTAGCTTGGCTGATTGGTTGATAACCTTAGTTTTCCAGCGCTTTTGCTTAGCATCGTTTTTTGCCATTATTCCCAGCAGAATGGTAGGGGTTTATGCCCTTTTACACAAGGGCAAACCAGTCAGGAGTCAGGCCCTTGCTCATTTGCAGGATCAAATGTGTTTTACTTTTTAACATTTAAAACACTGCAATTATGTTGAATATTTTTAGTCCTTTTATAACATCACTGAGTGAAGACAACATTTAAAGTCTTTTTGGGCCAAAAAAGATGTTGTATATTTCGCTGAAGTATATTTAGAGATTGCAAAATGTTAAGTGTTTATTTTGTATGAATAAACATTGCTTTTAGTGATCCATGATCCCAAAGAAATTACTAACCATATGCAAGGCTGAAGAGAAAGCATAGCACTAAATATCAAAACTGATCAATGAGGAAGATATTAAGAAATACAAATTGCTTTAAAAATGAGTTGAAACATTGAGCGATGTCACCTAAGCTGTATTCACTCAGATCAGGGCTCTGTACCTGAAATCCTTATTCAAGGTAGAACTTGTATCATGTTGCCATCTGCCTTTGCTTTAGACTGATCCAACTGAGCCTTTCTACCCTCCTGGGTATATAAACCCCATCTGTACAACAGTGTCGGTTACCTGAGCTGCTCTCTTTTTCAGCTTCCAGTTGGTACCTCCTGAACATGCCAAAGAGCAGTCCTGACATCTTGGGCTTGTTTTTTTTCTGCTCTTCCATGTGTGTATCTTATTACATGGAAGTATGCTGAGAGGTAGTTTGCTGTGTAAAAATGTGATGAAAATTGAAGAAGGACTTCAGGTTTTGGCCACAGTTCTTCTTTTTGCTATGTATAAGGCTTTATGGCACAGCCAGAAAGGAATGTGGAAACAGCTGAAAAGTAAGCTGCTCTTCTCCTCCTTAGGTCTAAATTCATAATTTCTCTGCGTATTTTGGAAAAGCTGCTTTCCAAATTTGGGCTTCACAGACGTTACTGTGGCCTTGTATTTGCATTCTGTGCCTCATCACTAGGAGCAGCTGAACCAGTTTAAATTCTCAACAGCAATGAGAAATTCACCAGAGACAACAAATCATAGACATCATGAACTTCTGACTAGTGTGAAGTCATTCAGAAATATATTTCCCAGCAGATCTCTGCAGTCTGTGGTATTCCCATCAGGTGATTAATCCTCTGTCAGGGTGCAAAATGCATTGTAATACAGAAAGAGAAGGAAATACAGCAGATAAGGAATACAACATTGCTTATGTTTCCAAAGTCTTTGGGTGATAGAAATAGACTGCAATCAGTTGCAATGTCTTGCATTGCATGCCTTTTAAAAATTTTAAATTACAACTGAGGGCATAAAATACTGTGACATATAGATGTGTGAACGCATGTATGTGTCTGTCGGTGTGAAGAATAAAAATGAAAACCACTACATAGTTTTCCAGGCTTAAAATACATATTTTTAGACAGTTCTAAGATTTTTCAGTTTTTAATTTTTTTTCCTTTTATTTTTTAAGGCTGGGAAATGTGTCCCTGTTGTGTAAGAGGGAGGTATAATATTTGAAATTGTCTGTTATGGTAATTACTGTCACTGTTGCACTCTGAGGTCTCTTGCTTTCATAGGAAAACTTGGCAGCATTGGACATTACCAGATGCCCAAAGGTTATGAGTTAATGAGTAGAAGTGGAGAGGAGCACAGGTGTATAAACCCAGGAGAAGAGAACAACTTGGTGAACAGGAATTATGAATAAATACAAGAAAGAAGAGTGGTTTGGTGGTGTTGGGGTTAAAGCCGCAGTTTTTCTATTGCAGAGCTTGAAGAGATTTTTGACTGAAATCAGGAATCTAAAAGAAAAGTGTAGATCCCCTTACACACCTTTCCCCTGAACAACTCTAAATGTTGTGGTGACTGCCATTTGACCTCACTGGCACTGTCTGAATGGGTGTGGGGAATGAAGTTCAGTGCTGCTGATCAGGATGCTGATCAAAAATACTGTGTGCCTCAAAGAAGCAAGGAATGGAAGGTGACTAGCTTTTGGTTTCAGTCCTTATCCCTTCTCGAATGGTTAAAAGGAAGAGAGTGCCATGCAATCAGAGCTGAAATTTCATTAAAGACATTGAACAGATTGTGTGGCTCCCATTTACACCTGTGCAAATTTGGATTTGGTCCGTGAAGTCTAACAGTACACTGGTGGAACTGAGCTTGGTGTCTCACGCATGGTCATCGAGTCTGGCAGCAGTGGTGGAAGAGCTGCTATCAGGAAATGGGGCATGTGTTTCTCTCCTCAGATCTGTATGCTGAGTGCTAGGCCTGGCCTGACAGATGTTAGAGTGCCTCTGAGTAAGCAGGGAAATTATATACAAAAGTTTCCTATTACAGTTGGAATAAACAATTTCTTAACTTTTGTGTATGCTTGTCTTTCAGGGAGGCACAGTGCTCTCACTCTGTAATACCGCTGATTGATTGCCGCAGTGTTATGGATCCCAGCTTCTCTGGAACCTGCGAGAAACTCCTTTTTATACTACTGCACTGACTTCTCAAAAAAAGTTTAAGAAGTGCTTAATAAGCATAAATTAATTCAGCCAAACAGTGTTTCTGTGATGTGGGAAAATCTGTGATGCCTAGCTGACACCACTTACTTGCTTACTATTACAAACTGAATCCGTGATGCAGATAAGAACCTAACTCAGGATCCCTATTTCTGACCCCTTTGCTTTGTACAGTAAATGCAGACAAGGCAAACTCCCAATACTCCACAGAACAAGTGGCTGGATCGTGGCTAGTGCACCTTTGCATAATTGTGTAAAAGTAATTCCTTTTATAAATTCCTCCTACCCCTTCAAAAACTACCTTTAGTGAGAAGGAAATGCTCTAAAAACTCACTCTAATAAATGTAGCACAGATGCTTTTCTGCTCTTAATATTTATTTTTTTTTCACAACAGTGAGTGGCTTTATTTACCATTCAGAATCTGGCTTCTGACTTAGGTGGCTAGGTTAGCTGACTAGTCTTTAGATTTGGTTCCCTCTGGATTCAACAGACAGGTGTGGATCTAGGAGGTTCTTCCAGAGGATGATTCAGAGCAGAAGTCTAAGTCAGGTGCTCAGATTTGAGCTGACTGTGTGCCTAAAGCCTTGACAAACTCTGTTCTGATTGCAATAGGTGGAGCTGGGATTCATCTGACAATACAGCATAAAAGAAGTGAAATACATATGACATAGAGAAGGCCGAGAAGCGATTATCCCCGTGATATGCTTGTACATCTATGAGGGCTCTAAGCAGTAGGAATAAATGTATAGTGGAGACATCAATGTTATAGGCAACCTTCTAGTTCAATTCCCTGCACTGAGCACAATTCAGAAAGTATAAATTAGTTTTTGAGGGCTGATTAAAATTGTCAGTTTTGCATTAATAATGGGGCAACCTGTTGCCTTTTTCCCCCTCCTTACATAAAAACTTCTGCCAGATAGTAAATTTGCCAGTCAGGGAGGCTAAATGCATGTGAACATTATCTGAGCTATCTTGAATATCTCTTCTAAAGACAAGACAATGACATTTCTCTGTACAAGTTCAAACATGACTCTTTCCCGTGCTGCAAAGAACTGTCAAATTGAATAACAGGTACAGTGAAAGCACTTCTTTCCCAAACTATTAAAATGAGCATCACCTTAAATAAACAGAACCTGGCTAAGGGTTGCATGAAAGATTTGTCATAGCAAGAAGTAATATTTGAATGATAATATCTCTTAATTTATTCATGATTTAAAGTTACTCTTTTAAATAGACCTAGAGGTGTCTTTCCCAGGTAACCCCTGAGATAAAGTTATCAGACTCTGGCTCTCATCTTCACTGCATCCTACTGTAAATAATGCCTTTGCGCATGGTATCTCCTGCCAGTCATGATTGCAGTAACTCTTTGGATCCCAGCAGAAGTAGTTGGGGGTGTGGTAAAGCCAGGATGCAGTGAACATGATTCATACAAAAAACCTCAGACTTTGGACTGGTTGTAAGGGATTCCCACGTTTATTATGTGGGAAAGTGTTGAACATATTGTATAAATTATACAATGGAGCTGAAAGATTGGGATTTCCCTGTGTTAGTCAGTTGGTTACTACACGAGATTTAGACCATCATTAGAAGAAAATAAAAATCTTTCTTATTAGAGACAGTAAAACATCATTCAGAACACATTTAATTAAGAGAATCCCAAAGAAATTAGAAAGTGACGCAGAAATTGGTGCAACAATTGATTTCCTTTTGCAAATAACCACAGCTTCTACAATGAAAAAACTTTTTTTTTTTTGCTTGAAAGTGGGGTCTCTCTAGCAATGCAGTTATATTGAGAGAAGACATGACCTGTTTTTGTGGTATTCAGGGCATTTACGTTGTCTGGCTTATACTACTTTAGTCATCTGTTAAGGTGCTGTTTGGAGGAACCCAGATTCCTCATACTGCCGATGTAGAGAAGGCAGGCATGGTTCAGAGAAGCCAAGCTAAATGCCTAGAGGAATCTGAAGGAGATGGTGTGAATACCACCTGTGTTTCTACTCTGAACCTCATTTTTCACTAATTTGTAGTTTTACTGTAAAATTTCTCTTGGAGCTCAAACTTTGCACACATGAAGTCAAAGAGACTTGTAACAGCTACCAATTTGTAACAGCTGAGGATCTGGCCCAGGATCTGTAATTTTGTTTTTAATAGCTATTTGGAAGAGATTATTTTACAACTTGTTTTAATATGTACATTCCCAGTAGACTGCTCAGGTAATTACTTGGGCTGCAGTTCAAATATTCCACAGTTTGAAATATACTTGCAGAAAAATCTATTTTTCTGTGTACAGAGGGTATAGAACAGTCACTTCTTTGGCATGTGTAGCTATTCCTTTGCAAACAAATCCAAGGTTTTAGGTGTACAAATGTATGAACATGCAAATATTTTCAGTGTGTATTTAGGGATATATTTGGAAATTTGTACCTTTACACAGCAAAAATTTGGTACATGGCAACACACTAGATTATACAGAATAAAAAATGAAGAAGTGATCATGAAAAAGAAGTATAACATTGGAGAAAGGTCTTATGTACCATCTTGAGTGCTGCTGATTTTCTCATTGGCATACATAAAAGACATTACTTTCCTACCTGTGACTTTCTTTTATGTTCACAGGTCAGTAGGGGTTAGTTTAAATTCCTATGCTATATTTATCTATATTTTTATATTATATATCTCCATGATTAATAAAAAGTTAAAGATCTTTGAGCCACAACAAATTAAAGCGATCTTTTAAACAAGGTGTTCAAGGCTGTTAATTTGGTGCTTTAAAGATCCTTCCTGCATAAATGTGAAATTATTCTGAACTGGGCACAGTGGATGCATAGGACAGCTTCACAAGTTAATTTTCCCAGGTTAGAGTCTTGACAAACTGCCTCCGTTTGTATTGTGAAATGTATTTGCTGGGTGTATTTCTCAGCCCTGCTCCTGATTTCCCATGGAACCCTACCCTTTATATTAGAGGTGAATAATTAGATCACTGGGTTTAATGTTATTATGCAGCTTGCCAAGGTTTGGTACGCTATCACTTGCTAGAAGGTGTTCTTGGTCACCCTAACCATTCTAAGGCAGGACCAAGTCTTTATTTTCCCTTGGGAATCAACCTCAGGGTGGCGTCACTCAGTCAATGCATGACTTTTCTTTCAGGGTTTAACAAGCCTCACCAAAGAATAAATGGTGTATTGTAAAACCAGACCTGCAAAGTCTCACACACCTAACAAATGAGTCCCACTCCTTTTTGCTTAAGGAAAAATTAAAACAAAGCAAAAAAACAAACAAAAAAAAAAGGTTTCGCCTAAAGGGATTTCTCAGTGTTATGAGGAAAAAAATCAAGTCAAACAGATCATCCTTCTCATACCTAAAGACTCAGTGACATTATCTTTTGCATGACACCATAACTGTGCTTTAGTTGTAGTGGTTAAATGGGGTTCAGCAGGCTAAGCCATGTCTGAGAAGTTCTGTGTTTAAGAGAAAGGACTTTGTGAAGGATGGGTTGTTTGGCTTACTAACAGTTTCAAAAAACTGAATAAAAAGGTGTTAGGATTTTGAGGAAGATTTTTTACTATTTGAGAAATAACTTCAAGAGAATTTCAAAATAAAATTTTCCTTAATTCAGTGATCAAAATGCTTCACAATGAAACACTAAGATGCTTAAATGGTTAAATAGTATTGATACTTTAAAATGCTTTAAAATATCCTTATTTTCCCTCTACACAAAATAATTGGGTAAAATGGTTGCACATTACATGGCATATTTGAACACCTCTATTCTGAAAAGGGACTGTAGCTGCAAATTTGGTCTAGCTTCAGTTAGAATGACCTGAATTTAATACTGTCTCAGAGGGCAAGTTGGGAATAGATTTTTTTTTTTTTTGGTACATTTTGCACTTTTACATGCTATAGGGCACATATGAGTGCTCTAGAGAGAAGATTAAACTAGCACTAAAGAAATTCACTGTGATATCAGGAGCACTTTTGAAGTGAATGGCTGCTGCAAGTTACAATATCAGTGCTTTGTCTGTATTCCACCTGCACATTCATTTAATCTAAATATACTATTATGAATATCCTCCTAACCTGAAATATTTAACCTCTGAGAAGTCTTTGCAGATATAGCCTTACCTTTTCATTTCACACACATAATTTTTTTTTCTCTCTAATTAGGTCATCCCCTCTCCTCCCACATCCCCCACAACCTGCATGAGGGCATCCACTTTTAAATAATAAGACACATAATTAGCCATTAATACGCTGAGGGTTAATGAGTAGGTATAATCTTATTAACCTAATGGAAGTTACAGGTGTAACTTGTAAGCAGCCCTAGGCTGCCAAAGAATGCAAAGGAGTTATTCCTATCTTTAAATAAAAGTTAAATAAACATGATTCATATCTCATTTTTCTTCATGTAACTTGGTATTCAAGAAAGTTTTATGATTTTGGCTGAGATGATTAGTTGCTGTGAGCGAAAGGCTAGGGGGTTTGTCCTATCTGAAATTTCTACCAAAACGGATGCTGTTGATAGACTTTTCCTATGAGACCCATAGACAGTATGTTTTCCTTCCGTTATTGTAACTTTTTGCTGTTGTTTTCTAATAATTTGATTGTAAAATAAAATTTGGAAAAATATCTATAAATTTCTAATTCAAGATCATGGGCAAAATTCTTGCTGTGCATTAGCAAATTTAGGCAAACGTGACTTTCTGTGAAATGTTGTGTACGGTTGTTGATATCATCATATATATTGTGTATAGTATTGTACTTAGTTGCTATGATCTGAGGGACCACTTGTCTCTACCCCAGTTTGGTTTGGAGCCAGCACTTTCTCTGGCTTTACAATGCAAATATGAGTGTTAATGAAAAGCTGTTCATTTGTAATTGCAATGAACTAGTGAGCTTCTAAATAAGAGTGACCTTGGACACAAACACTACACATACAAGGTACTTACTTATTCTTCATATTTGAGGAATTTTCTTTTTTTATAGATAACTTTTCATGCTTGCTTTAAAAAAAAATTTCGCTGCAGTTCCTTAAGTAATTTGATTGCATTCATTCACCAGAATATTTCCCTGTGATAGCCAAAGGTGCAATATGTTTAAATGTTCATTACCTTCCATTAATTAATTACATAAATTTCATTAACATATTACTGAGTGAGGGGTTTGCATTATATTACAAAAGGATTCTTAGTCCTATGTTTCTTTTCTTAGAATGCCTCAGAACTTTTTTTTTTATTATTATTAAGTGCTCCTTCATTGGCAATTATAATTTTTATCACGAAAATACTGTGCAGTTACCAGATTTTTCAATAGCATCTCACTTTTTTTAAGAAGCAATGCATAATGTAGCATGCTAGACCTTTGATGTTCTCTGGAAAATGAATAGTGACTGGAGGGCAACTCCATCTACCCATGGGTTACTCAGGTCTCGTGGGAGAAAAGTTAAGTCCTGTTCTGTCTGCTACCAGCTGGGAACCGGCTGCTTCCCTCCGTCTGCCTTTGAGTGTGTTTCACCTGCCCCCTTGCCAATCCCTGTCTCTTCAGACAGGCCATGGAGGAGCAGATAGGAGGTGGAGCAGCGCAGCAGTGAGCGGAGCTGGTGGTTTGCTGGCAGGGCTTTCTGAATTGCTCTAAGCACTGAAGCTGGCAAGGGGTAAGGGCGAAGCAGGTGAAAGGGTGTAGTCGCTTAAAAAAAAAGAAAGGATGGGTGGAGAACAGGAGTGGGAAAAGGGCTGAAGACAGTTAATTTATCAGGGATGGTTAGAGAGATGGTATTCGCAAGTATATTCTTCTACCTTCGAGCTTTGTTGCTTAATGATAAAGATACCTATCCTTGACTTCCTTAGAGCTGTCTGACAATCCCAGCTAAAGATTGCCAGAGATTTCTGTTCAGTCAATGACTGCTAGAACTGGCTCCTCTTTCTCAAACCTCCTTTGCTATGCATTGTGTTTTGTGTTCAAATATCACTGTGTCTAGGCACAGCAAAGTGACATGGCATTTTTCTGTCCCTATCACTGATTTTTTTCACAAATGTACATATAAATCACCTAGTATAATATGTAATTGGTGTACCTATTTCATGACGAAAGAAGCAGAAGAGTTAAAAGCTGTATTTTCAAATGTGACCTCAGTATCTGAAGTCCTAGGTTTCCAGTCAAATTCGGGCCACATGGAGAGCTCTCAGGTGCAATGATGTCAATGGATATGATGTCAATTCCAATGAATACAGGAATATAAGACTGGAGGAGAGACCTCTAGGGCAACAGTCCTCCACTGTCACAGGCAACCACACCACACAGCATTTTCATGAACCAATCTAGCTCCATCTAAAAGTTATATTAAAATTTTTGCTTTTCCTATTGAAAGATTGTACCAGAACTTTCTTCCTTTAATGTTTAGAAGCCTTCCTATAATTCTTGCATCATATTGACTTTAGACCGTTCATAGCTTTTCTTCTAGGTAATCATCTTCAGAGGGGATGTGCACCTGCAGCTTTCATTTATGACATTTCCAATGGGTTGCTCCCAAAGCTGACAAAATCAAAAGCAAATCCCCCCATGTTCATTATCAATAGTTTCAACTAAAAAGCATTTAGATCAGGAATGAACCCATGTTAGAAATTGTGTTGCGTTACTGATGTCTCCTATGCCTTGATACAGACTGAAAATGCTTAAGATTATAGTCTTAAAATTGAAAGACATCATGCATATGTAATTTTGACCAGTAAGAACCCATGCTGTTGACATTATCATTCAGTAAAATGTGCTGACTTGAGGGAGATGAATGCATTGTGCAATGTATGAGAATTATCTCTTACTAATTAATCCCTCTTTGTAATCTCATGAGAAATATTTTTTCAAGTATGGCTGGAAGGAGCATATGGGTGCATCCTTAAGGGTGCCTTAGTATTTTATCTAGTCTTTTTTTTTTTTAGTTTAAGGCCTTAAACCAAATTTTCCAGGTACTTTTTTTTTTTTGTCTGTAATCTTAAATCATTGTAACCTAAAACCTGGGTGAATATTAAACAGAAATCCCCTTCTAGCTAAAAATAGGGCTAATTAACTTCCATAGTTAGAAGCCTAGTTTGCCTCCCTTGGCTTTCTTCCTCCATGGATGCAGTGAGTGCTGGTTTTGCAGTCTCAGCAGATTTATGTACTGCCTCGGGTTCAGCTTAGACTTTTTCTAACTTCATTTTTTATTGGGTTTGTTGTTTAATATTAACAGCTGTGCAAATGAACCATTACTAGGTTCTGATCATGAAAATAACTTGATGCAGGAAAGTAATTTCTATGCATTAGTGTTTGCAGAATCAGATCTCTGCAACCATTAAACTCAGCTAGAACCATCAGGACAGAGAATACCCATTAATTTCTCTCAATTAAAAGGCTTGATTCTCATTTTCCTTGAGGGCCATTTGCATATTCTTAGACAAGGTATAAAGGAAAATAAAATCTTTAGTGCACCATACTACTGCTTTATTACTACTACTGTAATAGAGATTAAATTTAAAATTTATTCTTGTCTGCAAGCTTCAGTCAAAAGCAACTTGATCAACACTCCCTTTCTACAACAATTTTTCCTGTCATCTTATTTTTTTTTTTTTAACCCTAGTTATGTCTTTGATAAATGATATGGTACAAGAGACAGCCAGGAATGTCTCTAAAAGCCATCTAACTGTATTTCCTGCTCAGAGGGTTTTCCCTGAAAAGTTTCCTCAAATTTAGGATTTGGCATAGCAAGTTCCTTCTTATCTGATGGGAGCAGAGCGTTCTCAGTCCTTTCCTGGAGACAGACAGCTCTTCAAGGAGCTGGTCCGCAAGCAGAATAGTTGTCTCAGGAACTGGTATGTGATCACCAAAATGAGCATTGCTTAGTTTTATTGTCTTGTCAAATGACCCAGTGAATGTTAGCCGTAGTTTTCCCACAAGAAAATTACTAGTTTTCTCCTCAGTCTTTATTAAATTTCATTCTAGATGCAGAAGAGTATAGTGTCAAAGAGCTGACTTTTTTTTTAATTAGCAAAACTGACAGTGGTTTGGTGGGATGGAACTGATTAATAAAAAGAACTCTGGAAGAGATAATTTAGTTAAGAGCAATATGTAAACCAATAAAAAAAAGTATTAAAACACGTTTTCAGTGGTTATAGATCTGCTTTTCTCTGAGACTGTCAAAGCTGTTAATCTGAGAGTCTTTCAACATTTCTATGAGATACAACTTCATTTTTACTATCATGATTACTGAAAGGGAAGCCAAGGTGGAGGGAAGCCAAGCCTCCTATTTTCAAAATGGCCTCTAATTTTGGTTCACACAATTTCAGTTCACTAGCTTCAGACATATAAGACTTGATTATCAGTACTACTGAATAAAGCCTGCCTAAAACATGGGAAAGAAAGGGGAAAATTACAGAACTTTGCAACATTTTTTCTGTCCCTCACTCCAGAAAATAAATCATTAAAATTGGCGTGTGAAGTCCCATTTCTATTCTTTCCATCTCTCCAACAATATCAAAGCAGAATTTTAATGTGTTAAGATTAGTATAGTATGTTCAGTCTCCCTAATTTTAATTTTTTTCTGGTGGATATTTCTTACATTGATTTTGGGAAACTTGTCTATGGACTCTTTTTTCCATCCCAAATAATCATTTGCAACAAACCTTTCTTGTACAGTAATATGTATAGTGTTTTGGGGAAAGTTAGCAGTTTCTTTCTGAACAATAGGAATACTGTGTCTTAGAAAGCTCTGGAAAGGATTTAGAGGTCAAAGAAGACAAGTCACTCAACATGAGTTCCCAGTGAGATGTTCTGGGAAAAGACTGATGTGGTCCTTTGATATATAAGAAGGGGAGTTGTGAGTACCATGAGGAGGTGTTTTTGCCTCTATCTGACAGTGGGGAGATTAACACTGAAAATACTGCATACTGTTCCTGTCTCTTAGCAATGTTGTTGTAACTACGGTGGTCTAAGGATACAAGGAAGATTTGTAGGAAGTGTAGGAAGTTTCATTGGACCAGCTAACGTACTTGGAAAAACATGGAAAAAAGGTTGGGCATACAGGCCCTTCTTCACATCATGAGAAATAAAAATTATTCCAACTTGGGAAAAAAATACAATAGGGTAAGAAAAAGAAGTAACTCAAGGCGTTCATCATACTAAAAAGAATACTGCATGGATTAATGTCCAGTACAGAGCAAATTCTGGGTGCTAAGGGGCACTCTGATTCGGAGACAAAAGTCATACTGAGGAGGAAAAGAAAGACATAGTGAGGAAGAGAGAAACAAATGCAAATAAATAAGAAATAAGGCATAATTATTTAGAAAAAAAAGATACAAGTAACCATGTGTATGTGTGCAGGCATGTACATGTACAGGTGCCTCCAATAACTTTTGAACTTGTTTCTCTGCAGCCACTCCTGGCAGGGGGGAGGTCTGAAATGCAATTATGTTTCTACAGGTTTCATGCAAGTATGTGGTCAGGAATAGGTGAAACCTCTCAGCAGAATCCTGACAGAGATCCATAATGATCTGAGGTACCGTCAGGGTTATAATGTGAGTTGTCACATTAGTAAGACACAGAGGATCCACAAGGAGTTGGGGAAAAGACCTTAAAAATGTTCTGTATATGGGAAGAAACTTTAATCAGAGCTCACAGCTTGTTAGGCATCGAAGTCAGTCAACCATGAAACACGAATCCATAGGGGACTAAGCTTTATTAGTCCCAAGCCTATATTAGTTGTGTAATACTAAGGGTGATTAGCTGTTGGGATAAACTTCCAAGGGAGAAGTGGGTTTGCCATCTTTTGAAGTCTTTGGATGTCTTTTTTGGAAGACAGTGAAACACAAGTAATTGGGTTAACAACAGGAGTAAGTGAATGCAATTGTATAGCCTTTATAATAGAGAAGGGGAGGCCAGATGATCTAATGATTTCTTCTGGCCATAAAAATCTATGAATCCATGAATTATAAATGCAAAGCACCTCAGATGAGCCTCTGAGGAATTGGCACGATGTGATCCAGCTAATTAACTGTATAGCTACTGCCAAACATTTGTGCAGGTCCAGGTGAAAGCACCCCAGCTTGGCTACCGTGTTAACGTGCTCTGCTCTAACATCTTTCATTGTTGTCAGTGGAATGTTAATAGATGACGGCAGCACAACAGGGGTGAGGACGGACAACTGGGAAAAGTTTAAGATAATGTCATCAGAACTGAGTGCTGTCACAGTATAATGGTCTCCTGCTGGTACCTAAATGCAGAGGAACTCATGGAAAATTAAACATCAAGGCATGTTCATTTGCAAAGCTGGAGATACGGATCCCATGGCAATCTCCTGTTACAATGGGCTTATTTCTGCTTTACTAAATGAATGTGGAAGCAGTGGACCAATATTTGTGGCCAGAAGCCAGGTGTACTTTATTTTGTACTTCATTTAGACGGAGAAGCATTTATCTACTAAATTAAAGTTTAAAAAGTGTAGATTCAGAATGGATTCAGATTCTGCTGTTAATTCTGCTCGTGCTTATGATCTTCTGTAGTGCAGAGGCACTTTCGATGTCAGCTGCAGAACAGGCATTTTAATTCAAAAGTACCTCACAGTTTGGACATGGTAGGAGCACTCCCCCAGACAGCTACTACCACTGACTCAATAGATAATAGCTTATTAAGATGCAGTATCTCGGTTCATTTGGGTTGTGTGTCCTTACATAAGACATACTGCATTGCAGGCCCAGGTATTGTGCCAAAAGTTTAATGAAAATAAACCTGGAGTTCCTGTGTAGACTTCAAAGGAAGACAAGGCTCTGAAATTCCCCTTCTGTGTAGAAAAGATGTAGTACCTTATTGTGAGAATTCATTAGGACATGCTAAAAGAATATAGAGAGAAAGCTGAGATTTGTATATGTTCAGATGACTCCAGCAACTTCAAGAAAAATACTGATTATTGTAAGAGCCGAGCACAGGACGACCATGAGAGTTGGCAAGACTGCTTCACAATTAATAATGTATGACAGGTCCAGTAACTAGTACCAGCTACTCGTTATTCTTTTGTTAGCTATGAAACCATGTTACATTTGGATTTGGTTTCCATAAACATCTAAGCTTGTGGGTAGCTGGATCTAGGATTTTGGCTTGGATTCAATTATAGTTTGGATGTTGTCTGACTAGCTGAAGCCTTTTTAGTCTGTATCATTTAATACAGGGCAGCCACCTAGCATAAATACTGCTGTGTGACTGCTGGCATTTTGGTAAAGCATTTTTAATCCCTAAATATTTTTCAAGACTTGCCTCTACTCATCCTTTAATAGGTTCACTTTAAGCCAGCAATTTCACCAAACTTTTTGAAGAGGTTTTCTGAGGAAAACATATTTCTCTTTCAATAGGTTTTTGACTTCCTTTTAATCCACAATGAATGATTTAACAAAGTTGTCACATATTGGTCACCTCTGAGAGGTAACACAGGATTAATTTATATCTGATGAATATTTTTTCAGTCCTTCCATAAATTTTAGCAGATTTGCTGCACTGGTCAGAGCATAGGTTTACACTTTCATGTTTTCTAGGTGTGGTGTTTTCGTGTTGTGTCCCGTCCCCCCACTGCCGCCCCGAGGTTTCTGACATTGTGTAGTGCTGGAAGTGGAAAAGTTTGATGGAACGGTAGTCTTTCAGTGTGGCACATCATATGTAATCTTTCACTATTGTCCTTTGTCCTGCAACAGCTGACAGAGAGAGTACCTGCACAGCAGATGATGTTTACCAGACACCAGCAAAACCCTGATGTTATTTCTTAAGAATGCAGCAGCTATATTACAAACTGGACCACCGCCGCTCTAAATCTAATTCTTCCATTGGTTTCCCACCTGCCTTGCTCAGAAACAGCTGTCCTTGCTGACTGCAATGAAGATACCTTTTAAACTGGCTACTAATAGCTGTAGGTTCTCCACTTGTATGAATGCTGAGAATAGAAAATGCAGTCCTCAGAATGCAGAGAGATCATTTAGGAAAATGCTAGGTTGATAGTGCTAATTACACGTGCAGAAAGATCAGAGTGCTGCAGGTGAGCCTGACTCTGCAGAGGTGTGCTTATTCATAAACATGAGAGCCACCTTTCGCATCATGCATATAGTATTCCATATTGGAGGCAACAGGAATCATTCTGTTATGTTATCCTGTCAGATCTAGGACACTGAACAGGACAGGACTGGCTTGGTATCAGAGGCTGAGGGTTCCTGGAAAACACTTAAAATATTGCAAGAAGTGTGCTTTCAGTACAAATCTCTCAGGTTGGAGAGCTGAATTTATCAGATTTTCTGTACTTCCTTCTTTTCTCCTATCCTAATAATATATATTACTGCCATGCTCTATCAAGATACATCTATCATCATTACATCTGTACCAGCCCTCCTGAGCTTGTATTGCATGGATGACAGACCTTAAAATGGTACCATCAGAGCTTCCGGATTCTGGATGAATATTGTACTGCGCTCTTGACTGAGTATTTCTTTAAGTACAGGGATATTAATCTTTTTCTCTTGGCAGAACTCCCCTTTGAATAATTGTATTTGCCATCTAAAATCCCCCTTGTCATTCATTTGAAAACAGAATCCCATTTAACTTTCTCCCCGATACACTACATACTTCTTTGTTCCAATCCAGAAAAAAAATTACATTTTGGTGATGGTGGAATAATTCTAAGACAGAAATACCTTTAAGCGGCAGTTGCAGGAAAGCACTTTGGGCATTTGAGGTTTATTGTTATAAAAGCTCCTCTCTCCTGTTTTGATGTGTGCTTAAGTACTTTTGACTTCAGGAGGATGTGGGCATATATCTAAAGCTAAAATATATTAACTGCTCTGCTGAGTATTGATATGTTCCTAGTGCAGGACCTAAGCTTATATATTGCATTGGGATTCTTAGAGATGAAAGAACTGTTGTTCATGTTTCATTGTATCTTCCCCTTTAGGATAACGGCCATGTTTCTGAATAATAAGTAATAATATAGAAATCCATTAATTTATGTGGGCATGTTAGGACATATGAGCTCCAACAAAACAAAAAAGTCAATGAAAACTTAGAAATGATGTGGAAAACATATCAGAGATGGGTTTGTATCACATATAGCTGGTCTGCCATGTTGGGAAAATTGCATACGTTTAGGAAGTGCTATTACATGTATTTTCAAAATGCTTATTTAAATCAGCCTCTACAAAAAAAAAACAAACGAAAAACAAACCCCCAAAAACCAAACTCAAAATCCTTCAAGCAAAAGCTTTGAAACTGGACAAATCATTCTCACTGCCCCCATCAATAAAGCAGTGTTCTGGCTCTGCTTTAAGCAGACAAAGTGCAGGAAGTTTAGAGCGCGAGCTGTGAGCGAAGGCCCTGTGACACAGGGAGGTGTTGCCGCTGGTGCGTATCAGGCACTGCAGCAAAGCCAGTGCCTTCACGTCCTGCGCCAGTGTCTCATTAGCTGGGTAGGGGGGGCAAGCTGCAAATGGAGATTCATCCTTGTGCCCAGGCATTTTAGCTTGCTGTGGCTCTTAAGGCCGTGGCCCTAGCAGCGAACAGAAAGGGCAGTGCCCCAGAGCGGAGGAGCAGGCGGCAGCCATGGGAGTGCTGCAGCAGAAGCCCTGCTGCACCACGCCATGGCAGCGGCTCCTGGGGCAGGCTGCAGCCCTTCTGCCAAGCAAGTCATCCATAGAGAGCTGAAAGCATTTAATAGCCCTGTGCTAGAGAGCAACATCATTACAGCAGGACTGCAAAAATAATATGAGAACTTAACCCAAATTACCTCGTAAAATGGAAGAAAACAGAGCACTTGGTTTGCCCCGTTTGAAGTACTGGAGGATGCCCGAGGGCCTGGCTCTTCCCGCCCCCCCCAGGGGCTGCTGGCGCCGGTGATGTTAGGCTGATTTAAAGGTGATGTGAGACCAAACAGGGGTTTTAATGCAAGTGGGCATGACTGGGTTAAATTAATCTCGGGTGCAACCGCAGGGATTGAAAGGGGATTAGGCTCTGGACCACTTGGGCCATGTGAGAGCTGGGACGCCGGGGGACTGAGCCCTGCGGGCAGCCCAGGGTGCATGGCCAGCCGCGGCCGAGCTGGCCGGGCAGCCGGGCGGGCTGCGATGGCTTGTGCTGACTGGAGCTCGCCTGGCTGGGCCGCGCTGCCGCGGCACAGTTGGGCTGGATCACGCCTGACACGGGGAGAGAGTGAGCAGCCGCGGCTCCAGCCTGTCGGGCCGCTCGGCAGGTTGATGGATGTGCTGGCCTGCGAGCGCTCGCCACCCCAGCCTAGTCCAGCCCATCCACAATGAGTTACAGTTTCCCCGTCTCCCACCCAGCACCTCCTCCCCCCTCTTCCTCCCCACTGCTGCCCGCGGCTCGGCCTGCAAAGCCCTGTCCTTGCATGGCGGTGCCCGCTGGGGCAGGCTGCCATGGCCCCGCTGCAGAGCCCCGCCAAGGCCCTGGGTGAGGGAGCAGCGCTAGGCCATCCTTCTGCTTTCTAACCGGGAGACATTTTCCTCCCTGGTTGGAAGGGACTGAGGTTTAACTAGAGAGGGGACAGTGCACTCGTTGCCAGGGGCCTGGCTGGGGAGCGGGGCCCGTTCTCAGCCTGCCTCTCGCCTCTTGGGCCTGCAGCGGCCTCCCACCTCCTCCCGGGAGGCTGTCCACGGGGGAGCCGTCTGTCCACGGGGGAGCCGTCTGCCCGCGGGGCGTCCCGAGGAAGTGCACAGCACGGCCGTCTCCCAGGGAAAATGTGCTCCAGCTCTGCCGTGTTCCCACCAGCTTCTCTTTTCCTCTCCGCGCATCTGTTTTTGTTTTCTTCACGTTTATACTTTAAAGATGATGTTCGCCCCTCCACATCCCTTCCCTCTCCTCCGCTCTCCCCCAGGAAGATGAATTTCATCTGCACCTTGAAACAGGGCAAGAAACAATAAATATTTATGGGTACCAGGGGGAGGCTGAACTGTAAACCACCACTTATCCCTATGTCTTTTATGAAAGGAATTAGCATTGCAAAATTTACATTAGGGGAAAAAAAAAAGAAGACGAGAGAGAAGCATTTCTATGATGTGAAACTACTATGCCTCATACCCATTTAAACTGGAGCAAACTACCTCTTCACAAGGCCAAATCTGGGGCATGGCCTTTTAACTGTAATGGCCAAATTAAAACAAATGGCCAAAATTAAACACGCTGAACGTGAAAGCTCAAGTGATGAGGAAATGTGCATGTAGCAGATCACTTTTCTACAGTTTTATTTGAATGAAGTCTTAGGGTGTTTTTCTGAAACAGTTTTAAGCTTATTCAGAGATACTGTACAGATAAAGATACGTAAGAACATAAAAATACCAATATGTGCAGCCAAGCACAAACAGCTTATATGCCTCTAAATCCAGAAGGGGCCATAATAACAGAGTGTTCGGTATGGATTGTTAGAAGCCCAGGCAAAGATAAAACTCCAATAAAAAGTACATTCTTTTATGTTCAGTGTAAAAGGAAAAGCAGTGTAAAATGAGGATTTATATTTGTGGGGGCAGGCAGAGGAATACAGACCCTTTAATAACCTGGTGCTTAAGGAGAGGGAGCAAGCTCCAGCAAGGTTTCAAGAGCTGTCTCTGGTAGCGGATAGGGCCTGAGGGAACCTGGCTCTTTCGGAGCAGGGCTAAAGGCTTGGAGCTGGGCAGGGAGTACAAGGATGCTTGGCAGATTGCCTGCTTCCCGGTAAATCTTGGTAGAGCACCTAGGCTTAAAGACGTCATTTTTTCATTATTTATCATCCTTGTCGAAGTAAGTTTTGGACTATGCTTCTGGTGACATTTTCCCTTGGCTTTTTTTTGAGCAAGGGTGATCCCCAAAGGGTCTTCACACCAAAATCAGGTTACTGTTGCCTTCAGTACAAGCAAGATCGTGTTCTAAAATTGCCCATTCTGGTATTACTGTAGACCTGCAATAGCGGGTTCAGGTGCTCAGGAGTACTTAGCTGTTGTAAGGAGAGTAAAAAAGGCTTTGTCTTTTCCATGTTGGTGTCCCCAGTGGAGTAATACATAGCTGCTGGGGATGGATCATTTGGTATTCTAGTGAACTTGGGCTGGTGGATCCTAACTGGTAACTGAGACTGAAACTGGAGTTTTCTCTGACTGAGGCTGATAATTCTCTTTCTCTGCTGCTTCCTCAGAAGAGGTAGAATTGGAAGAAGTCTCAGTTCCTCAGTTACTTTTGCCCTCTGTTTATTCATCATACTTATCCATAATAAGTTCTTCCAAAATCTTACAACATTCCAGTTTTTATAAATGCATCTAGATACTGTTTTCTGTCTTCTGTCAAAGGCCAGCTGAACAGAAACAGATACCAAATAAGTTAATTTTCATTGTCTCAATATAAGATCGATAACAGCATTTTCAGAGGAGAATGAGTCATGAGGAATTGCTGGCAAGGGTGTGGGGGTGGAATAACATCATCCTAAAAAACAGTGCGACAAGGTTTCTTTGTTCCTTGACTTGTCTCCCAGAGACAATCAGACTTGTCATTTGTTCAGTGGGATTACTAAATTAGTTTTCCCCCTGAGTAAGAAAAATACTGGTAAAATATGCTCTTGCACTGAGTCTCTGTAAATCGTTTGGAGGATGGAAGAGGAGAGGAGTTTTTTTTCTTCTGTCTTGACTCCAGCATTTTTATCCAAGTAATTTCTTGTGTACAATACGCTTCAACAAGCCTTATGAAGTGGAGCTTCTGGAATTTCAGTCCATGACAGGGAGCTGAAGCTGATATGGATGTTAATACAAATTATAAATGACAAGAAAACCTCGGAATAGCTGTCCTACAAAACAGATTTTTGGAGTATTGTGAAGGCCACAATCAAGCTTTTATGAGTAAAGGTTTGTTCTCAGAGCTCTTAGAAAGTTCCTGATCGTCTGCTGGTACATTTAATTGCAGGTTTCCTAAATTCAGGGCCGATAGGTGCTGGACAACCCTCTCACATTTCTTTTTTTCCTCAATAATGTTCATAAGAATTTTCAAGGGCTTCAGAGGAGGTTAGGAGACAATGTATGAGACTATTGTGTGAGAACGTTAATTTTAGAGGTGACGTTTCTAAATTCAGCAGCAGAGGGAGAAGAGAGTCTGACTAAAGAGGCATAGGTATGGTCTACTGACCCCCATCTGCCTAGTGATTTTCTTTAAAAGCACAAGTGTCATAGGAGAGGTTTTCAGTGATTTGTGTGAGTGATGATAATCCATTACGTGATGTATCTTGAAGCTCAAATGACTCCACTGAGCTCAGTCTACCACTGAGTAGCCTGAGTAGCCTGCAAGTGAAATGGGGTAGATGCTTCGACATTGTACCAGGGTTGTTGCACTGTGCCTGGTGTCCATCTGAAACGTAGTGCTGTGACCCTGTCCTGCATTTCTATACAGCAGACGTTGGTGAGATGTCCACAAAATTAAACAGATTTTATATGGCATGTGGAAAGACTCTTTCCGATCATCTTTTCTTAGGGGTAAGATGATCTGGAGAAAGGGAGTATAAGGAATTGCCAACTTTTTCTGGCTATATGGGACCATTTCTGTGGATAATTTTTGGGTTGTCATTCACAAGCTCAGGCTTTCCCAGACTTTGGAGTTTAGCTATGTGTAAAAATTCAGGTCTATCTCCAAATGTTCTGATGCTACCTTTAAGACTGTGGAACAAAAGCGATAAAAGCCAATGAAGTGACTCTCTCTGGGTTCAGAGAGCTTTGAATCAAGACCTGACAGATAGAGCTTGAAGTATCTAAGCAGTCTTGAGTTTGGGGGTATTTGAAATTTTAGTACCAGGGCACATTTGTGTAAATATATTCATGTGATGTGTTATATGCTTAATAAAAATAATGAAATGGAAATTTTTTCATTTATTTCTGACAAATAATATGTAGTAGTTTTAACTGGTGTGTTTTGTATAAAAACAAGTAATTTCTCGTGCACAACTATATTTTAAAAAAGAAAAAGTATAAAGGAAAAGGAGTTTAAGATATAGTTTGCAATTTTAGGAAAAACAGTAATCTCATTGCACTAATGAGAAATACTGGAAAACGAAATGGATTTAAAAGTTTCAAATATTTTTATCAAGATTAGGGAAGGGCATGGCGATTAAGGGAAAATAATTGGTGACAATGAATGTAGTTTACTTATGCAAGGTATAAAATATAATAGCAGCTTATAGTTACGGATATAAGAACCTGTTTGCAATTAAATTCCTCTGCTTATGTTTTGAGACATGTGGGACTATGGGAAAAGAAGGTCCCGGGCAGCTTGATGCTGAGAAGAGAGAGGATCCTGTGAAGTGCCTTGTGCAAGAGGCTCTCGCTGCCTAGCGCTGTTCTGACACCTCCGCGGGGCTGGGGTAGTTCTTGCAGCCCTCAAGCGCTGCAGTCAGCGGTAGTTCCTCTGTAGGTGGCACCTCCTCACCTGAGTCAGTACTGATGTCTCAATAGGAGGTAGGGAACACTGCTGATGCGGGTAGTATTTTTTGGAAAAGATATTAAAAAGCTTCTTCACAATTACTGGTCTTAAGTGTTCTGTAATCGTTTCTCTGGCAGTAGAGTTAATTTACTTCAAGTTGCCCTAATCCCAGTTCCACCTGGGATCCTTCTGTTTACCTAATTCCCTTTGAACTTGCAGGTTGGATGCCGTATTTTCCTTGCTTTCCTGCTCTAATCTGTTGGGTCATGTTGCTGCACACCATTACACATATATTGCTATCCACTGCAAAGAGGCTGTGTTTCATGAGTTGACTCTTAATTAGAGTTTACCAAAATGTTTTTTCAGTCTTGGAAAGCAAAGTGCTAAGTTATTACTATAACAATATTTACTATTTAATTACATTTCAGTAATGTCTATAATGTTTTGGGTATGTTTTAGATGCTTACCTTCTTGGGAGTGAAATCCCTGTAGCTTTTAATGTGATTTAGATCCTCAGTAGGTTGACAGTTCTAGATGCAAATCCCAGTCCTTTCCACCTTGTTACACATTGATCCAGCCCACCCTGTGTTTATTAAGCCACAGAATACCCTAAAGAAGTAGAGAACTCCACTATATACATTAGATGAAAGGCTGAAATGCAGGCACAAGTTACGGAGTGTCCTAGAGCATCACGGAGGTTTTCAGCCTGGCATCCATAAGTGACTTTTAAGAGATTCACCACAGGTAACTAAAAAAAGCCAGTGTGGGCACACAAATGCAATAGGGAATGTGTGCCTGCCTTGACAATGATTAATGTTCACACAATTGGAAACTATGGGAATAAATGAATTGTTAAACTAGCTGCCTTGGATACTGGTAGCACTGTATTCATAGTGGCATGGCGCTTAATATGAAAAACTAACTGTGGCATACCTATGCCAGCCTGCTTCCCTCCTGTGCCACCAGGGCAGGCATAGTTCAGCTAACCCTAGAACATGAACTGCATGGCAAATATTAGGCAAAATTGTCACCGTGCCATGCTGTGGCTTTCAATAAAGCAAGTTTTGAAAGCTGATTCCATGGATAAAGGAAAAATCTTTTCAAGTGTTTTTGATAAGAACCACAACATGAAATCTGTGTGGAAGTTAGTCACATCCTCACCTGATAAGGAAGTTTTCTTCAGAAATGAGTTGTGAAAGCCTGCTTGCAATTAGATGGAACAACTCCAGGTTCTACAAATACATTTTCGGGGCCCTGATTTGTTGTTACCAGATTTGATCAACGCCCCTCTGAGCACAGCAGCCAGGTAGGGATCGGATCCAAAGCACATGCTGAGGGCTTTTAGCTCTGGATAGCATCAAGACGATTGGACTAAGATACTTCTGAGAAAGGGTTTGATATCCAGATAGGAGAGGTCATAAAAGCTATATGAAGGGAAAAAAGCCAGAGGATTGAGCTGGCTTGCAAGTGAGTTTCCAAGGTCAGGGCATTTTATTTAAAAAGCAATTACAAAACTTGTTACAAATGCTGAGGGACCTAGGAAGGGATTAAGCAATCTTTTAATTGTATGAAACCTCTTATGACAGCAAATCTACCCGTAAGCTAACAAGGCTTGTGAGACTGTAATATCTGAGCAGAATGCAGAGTGACTCTTCCCCTGCAAACAATGATAGGAAAAATGTTGCTTGGCTTTAAAGAGAGGCCCATTGTGTTCAGTCAGATGCAAAGGCATCTTGTTTAGATTCTCGAAGGAAGAGTCTCAGGCTGGGAGGCTGGCTGGGAGGCTGGGCAAAAAACAGTGGGGGAGGAGGCTGAGGATGCCGACCCGGGCAAAACATCATTAATGGTGAAAGCAGTAAAAGGAAGGTGGCAAGGGAGGAAAGGGACCTAAAGATAGTTATATTTTCAGGAATATATTCATGGGGGTGTGTGTGTATGCCATCTGCATGCATGTGCTGTACTTGAACTTGAAAGCAGCATATTTCTGTTGTAATTACCCAAAGGTAGGTATCTAAATTTTCTTAGTTTCAAGAATCACAGCTACACATACGTATCTTGTGTGCTTATACGCATGATTAAATTTGTCTTTCCTCCCCAGTGTACGCAATTTTGCTTGGTAATAGACCATGACACTACCATAATTTTCACTAAATCTCCCTTTTACAGTTGCTCATCATTTTCCAAAATGCTATATTTGTTTTTAGTTTTTCTACAGTTGATCTTGGCTGAAAAGAGAGTATTTTAAAAACTTGCAAAGTACACCACAGGGCAGTACTGGTATTTTGATCTCTACGTACATCTTTTCGTTGATCTACATGTTTATATTTCTTTCTTTGTGGGAACAGAGAGCAGAATGGAGACAAATAAATAAAAAGAAACATGACATTGCTAATATAAATGACCAGGCCACTGCTTCAGTGTCAGAATGCAATTAGATCTGACCTGGGACTGGAATTCACTTCTCAGCAGGCCTGCTTAATGATTAGTTTTATTGTTTCTTCATCACCCCTACTGGGGGGTTCATTTTTACTGGTAATGGAAAAAGACTGTTGCCCCTGGATAAAAAGCTGGTCATGAAAGACAAAGGGCTGATTGAGGACTGCTAGGCTTTTCAGCCCGCATACCACCTCTTCTTTTGCTGTCCTGGCTGACAGCAGGAAAAACAGTGAAAGGGGTCAAATCTTAAAGGGCCTTCAGGGTAAGGAGCATTGTGCTGCACACAGAAATTAGCTGGAGAGGCTTTTATAGCTTAGAGCAGTTCTGATCACTGTTGTAAGACAAATTGAATGAGAATCTTTGCAGCAAGATATTGCAGGTACCAGACATTGCTAGTATGATTAGCATTGAGTCTGAGACAGTAAGCAGGGTTAGCAATATAACTTTGGTTTGCAAACACCTGCTCACACTCCCAAGCCCAGCATGCAGGTACAAGTACACTTCTAGCAACAGCTAGAAATTTCCCAACAGCTGCAACAGGTAAAGACTAGTTTAAATCCTTGGCAAAACTTGTGTGCCGGCTGCTACCTGTTCGGAAGTGTTTCCAAAGGGGTTTATTATAAGCCCTGGCATAAATAAGAAGAACACAAATAGTTCCTGTTTGTTTGCTTTAGTTCACTGGGTACGTGAAACATGTAGTGTGACTCACAAAGTTGTAGGATGGGCCTGAGGTAGAATTACAGACATTATGCTATCTGATATTATGAGATGTAACAGGTGTCTGTGAAGACAGTTTCCCCATCTGGAAACAGTGCTTCGGGGAATTTAGGCTGCTGGTGGAGGAAAGGCTGGTTGGTTTACACTAGTGATGATAGGTGAGCTACCAGAGGATTAGAATTGATGGTTTCTTCAGCTGAGCATCTACAGGCTGAGGTGCACATTGAAAGCACAGTAACTAAAAGTCTGAGTTTGCAAAAACTTGACCGGAAGCTTCATGAGAACAGGTACAAAGCTGAGAGAGTCTTGCCAAAGAGCAATGACACTGCTCCCTCTTCACACCAGTTCAGCTGGACAGAAGTAAAAAAAAAATAAAGCTTTTTTAAAATCTTGATACCGTAAGTACAAGACTACCCACTGGTATAAATTAGTGATCATTCAAGGATTTCAGTGCAGCTACGCTGATCACATCAATTGTGGAACTGGTCTTTAATGTTTAATATTGTAGTAAGTCACGGTAATGAACAATCATTTTTTATAATAGAATCTACAACAGAGCAAGTCAAGAGGGAGTTAAAATTACACAGTATGCATATAAAGAAAATATGGTCAGCTGTGAACCTCAGACTTGCTCTCTCAAATGAACTGGAAATAACAATGGCCTTTAAATTTGACTAAATTCTGAAACGAATCAGAAGCATAGGACCTGAAACCCAAACAAACCAGAGACACAACAGTGTCCACAGACGGGTCCTCAGAAAAACATGCTCTCATGAGCTATTCCAAGTAGGTGATTATGCCCCAAATATTCCTAATTTGTATAGATATTTATTCAGCTCATAGATAATTATCATGGTGTCGGTTAGGGTCCAAACTATGCATGCACTGGCACACCCATGTCACTTGGTATCCCTAGGCTGTGTGAAATTCACCTCTTCAGCCTGCTGACAGGTTTCAGACAATCAGATTTGGAGTGAAACAGCTGGGAGGGCTGGCAGGAGCTGGAGATCGGCATTGAGCCTTATGGAAAATTCCTGACAGCCCTTCAGCGGTTTCTTCTGTGTCCTGCAGGCAATGCCACAGCCACCATGGTAGCTCCTCTGCACAAGCTGTTGGAGCAAACAAGTCCCCACAAGGCAGGACAGAGCAGGGCATCCCTTTTTCCTTCTGTCGGGGGTGGGCTTTAGGAGGACCTCTGCATTATTTCTTCCAGGTCATCTGCCCAAAAGCCTGGACTGTCACTCCTTGCTTTTGATTTGGATGTTGCCTAGGAAGAATGGAGAGCCTGTGTCCTTCTCGAGTGGATTGTGCAAGACGTAGAGCTGTTGGCACAGAGATTTGACAAGACATCTGTGCAGAGCCATGGCCAAAGAGACTTCTCTTGGTGTTTCCTATCTTCTGCAAAGCAGACATATCAGGATTTTGGTAGCCTAAGCTAGACTCCCTGCGAGCTGCCTGGCTGCAAAGCAGGTCAGAGTGGGCTGGAAGGCTGTCTACTTCGTCCAGTGCTTTGTGTGACTTCCAGAAGCAAGGTCTTCACTCCCAATCCCCTGTGCATATGCACACATAATACTCTGAGGAAGTCCTCCATTGCTCTCCCGCTCCACCTGGGCTTTGCCATGTGCATGGGTGTTGGTGAGTCCTCCTGATCCTGTTTAGCTCTGTAGGCTCCCTGCAGGGAAAGGACATCCAAGTCTTTGAGAATACATCAAGGAAACAAGGTACATACCTATAGGCCCTGCTTGTGTAACCCAGTACAGAGTCTTTGGGAAAGGACAGTCCTTTTTCATGCAGACATTAAGGTATGTTAAATCTATGGAGGCAGGTATTGCATACTTGCTCCTACGTGAGATGCCTGGTAGACATATCATTAGGCTGGGGTGGGAGTCTGGAAGGTGACTGACCCACACTTTCCCTTGGCTCACATTTTCCCTTCATGCTGCCTGAGTCCCCCTATGCTACAGGGCTAGCAAATGGCGGTGTAAGTCAGGTAGTGCTGTATGTTAGGGTTATGAGATAGGCATGGTGCAGACAGAATGGGTATAGTGCAAAGCACTAGAAAGGGGTGTCACTGGGTTTTGTGGGACTGACGTCATGCCTAAGGGTGCTGTAGGTGATTGTGCAATGGTGCGCTCCACCATTGCTGGAGTGACCTAACCGAGCATGCTTTATATAACTGAAGAAGCTAAGGACAGTCTCCAAAGGTATTTATGCTTTTATCTCAAATAGAGTTTGGTGTATGTGGTGGGTTGACCCTGGCTGGATGCCAGGTGCCCACCAAAGCGGCTCTATCACTCCCCCTCCTTGACTGGACAGGAGAGGGAGAATATAATGAAAGGCTTATGGGTTGAGATAAGGACAGGGAGAGATCACTTAACCAATTACTGTCACAGGCAAAACAGACTCGATTTGGGGAAAAATGAACT
>JAVKLA010000027.1:8498684-8524704 GCA_034782735.1 Sagittarius serpentarius
TCTTCCCCACGGGCCGCAGGGGAATCTCTGCTCCGGCGCCTGGAGCACCTCCTCCCCCTCCTTCTTCACTGACCTTGGGGTCTGCGGGGTTGTTTCTCTTCAGTGTTCTCACTCCTCTCCGGCTGCGGCTTCTGAGCTGCAACACTTTTTTTCCTGTCTCAAATATGTTATCCCAGAGGCGCTACCACCATCGCTGATTGCTCGGCCTTGGCCAGCGGCGTGTCCATCTTAAAGCCAGCTGGCATTGGTTATATCTAACAGCTTTTAAAAAGCTGCCCCTGTGGCCCCCCCCCACTAACAAAACCTTGCCATGTAAACTCATTACAGTGTATAAGTAGGAAATAGTGCTAAATATATTTTTTGGGCCAACCTCACAGAAAAAAAAAATAATTTGTGGAATAACTGGAGGTTGAGCTCTGGTCTTCAGCATCTTGAACGACTGAAGTCTCATCCTTCCTCTATCTGCAACAGTTCATTTCCTGAGGTCCTGGTTTCCTGGGATGAAGAGAGGTAGTAGCAGGAGAACTATGGATCCTGCCAGAGTGTAAGGAAAAAGCCATTGTTTTGCAGATCTCTAGGCTGGTGAATGTGGCTAGTCCTGGCCTTACACAAAAGGGTGGAGATAGTGTGTATAAGTGGTGCCTGTCTTCTCATTTGGCTGAATTACACACTAAAGTCATTTATAACAAAGGGGAAAAGGTGTATTGTTAGTAACTGTTATGTTAAGAAGCAAACCTATGTTGCTGATTTAGCATCCATTTCCTCTTATAAAAGAGAGGAGAAAATGACAGCGGAGGGTGGGGAGACTTGGCAGGGAGCAGTGTAGATGGTAGGAGCATTTCAGAATCATTTCAGCCAGATTTCTCCTAGATTTGGTGGCTGTATTATCTCATCTCCTTTTTTCTTAATTGGAGTAGCAGGCCCAGCAGGGACGCCACATTAATTCACCATGGAGCACAGTGTCAAGCTCAGGGATGGAGAACAGTGAGGCCTCTACAGAGTATTTGCTGAAAAGCGTGATGGAAGCTGAAGCAGAACTATACAGAACATTAGGAAATTTTCAAATACAAGATCAAAGTGGGTGACCTTAATTTCGTAAACTTGGTTAAATTAGTTGCTGCTTGGTCACTTAATCTTGCATTTAATGTTTATTGATGGCTTGCCCTCTAGGTTCCCTTCCTCTGGTTCGTGCACAGGCTGCACTGTCAGAATTTTTGAGCCTGGCCTGATGAAAATTACATTCAGCTCTGCAACCCTGAAGATCACATGAAGGTAACTCTGCCTGAGTGGCAACTTCCTCCATGGCGCTGATGGCATTTCTGAGTTTATGGGCACACATGCTGGTTTTATGAGACCCTGCAAAAACCAGATGGGGTTGCTGGTGATTCAGAATGTCAGTGTCGTGCTGGCCTGCCATGTAAATCTCTTGTTGACGTACATGAGGACCGTCATACTAATAAAACAGAGGATGCTAATAACGTGCTGTTCCAGTGCCTTTTCAACAGAAAAAGTAACTCAGAAAGCAAGGCAAATGTGAAGGAGTGCTTACCGCTCCAAAACAATTTGTCTTTAACTGTCGCTATGTCTGATGAACTCAGCAATCTTCTCACCAGATGGGAAACCATCAGTCTAAGTACACTAGACTGTACAGCAAAAAGTGGTGATTCATAAGGATGAGTCGGAAAACCCTCACACTGAACAGGCTGTCTAGAGCAAGCCAGGAGGGATCACTGAACTTTAGCTAGGATGTGTCTGAAGTCATAGCCATTGCCAAGCTTCAGCAGGGTTTGCAGGCAGGTTCCTTTATCTAGCTGTGATCCAGAGCCCAACATCCTCTTTGAAGTGTGCAAAAGCAAGCAGGCGGCTGCTCTTCCACAGTGTAACCAGGGGGAAAGCTTGCAGGTTAGAGTGCTTGTCTGGATGGGGGAGACGTGGGCTCTGTCTTCTCCTTATGGGGGAAAGAAGAATCAAATCCTCTTCTTAGTCTCACCCCCCTAAAAAGTCCTACAAGGGGCAAGACAGGATGACATGGAGTAGTTTCTTGTTTGTGCCACTGTCAGCTGCTTGCAAGGACCATGAGATTCACTGAACCAGAGGGAGCAAAAAGCAGTGTGACTGTGTTGCTTAGTGCTTAGGGCACTCTGTTGGGAGGGAGGAATCCTGCTTCCAGGCTAACGTCTGTGTATTATTAACCTGGTGTTGAATGAGAAGGACAAAAATGTCCATGACACAAATTCCTCTTCCTGCTCCATTTAAACGCAGTGTCCACAATTGGCTTTTTGTGGAGACCTCAGTTTATCAGTGTATGCTGAGCTTGTTGTGAAACCACCTGCTGAATTTGTTTCCTTGAAGGATGCAAACTGAGAAACACTTTCTTTCTAAATCATGACTGTATTCAGGAGTAAAGGTGTTTATCAACCCAGATTCTGGCAATCTTGCAGTTTTGTAGAAGTCATCTCCTGCAACCTAGTGTACTTCATGTCAAGTAAGAAGGGTTCCAATGACTTTAGGCATCCTCAAGTTTAGGCAGGGATTTTTGTCACCATTTTGGATTTGGGTGCCCTGTATCCACATACCTCTGACTGCAAGAACTTGTGTCCTCAGGCATATCTGTACAGCCTTTTGCACAAATTGATTGCAGTTTAGTTCTTTGGCCTATAAGAGTTTTGTTGCTACTTGATATTTTTAGTGGTATTTTCTATACCCCATTATGAATCTTTGATTTCTTGGCTGTTTCTGTTTGAGTGAAAGAATCAAACTGAAAGAAGAAACACTCGTCCAAAGCATAGTGTATTTATTTCCTAAAAAAATTTTCCATGGAAATGAATGAGGCTGTGAAGTGTATGGATGTTTGAGTTAGCTACAAACCCAAAAATACTACAGAAACATCTCTGTCATTTGTTACCTGAGCTTTGAACATCAGCTAAAATTAGCTATCAACTGTTTAAAATCTTGTATTTTGAATTTTAAGTATGCTGTCATTTTTCAGTTGTATAGTTAAGGCTGTATTTTCTCAGAAGTCAAAAGAGCTTGTTGCCCTTACTTAGTATATGGACATAACCCTGCAAAAAATGGTCTTTTGCTTTTTACTGATACTGGTATAAGGACTTTTGTGTTCTTATTCCTTTTATATGCTTAGTTAAAATTAAAAAAAAAAAACCAAAACCAAAAAAACACCCACGAGGTTAAACAATCCGTACACAGAAATGTGAATAGAATGTTCTAAATGACTCTTATTTTCCAAAAATCATGTAATTCATTGACTGACTCATATTTTATAGCAGCTTAGGAACTGCAGGCTGATGGCTGTCAGGTGTCAGTAAGCTGGCAGCTTAAAAGTTGCCTCTTTAAGTAGTCCCAATCAAATGAATTGCTCACTGTGAGCAAGGGTGGATTCTGGCCCTGTGTTTGCTGAGACACTCTTGGTTGAGGCTCTTACGATACTACTGGTGTCTGGCTCTGCCTCCTGTGGTACATTTTTCGCTGCCATGGGCTGGAAAAAGTGGTTAGAGGTAAGACTAAGAGGGGGTTCCAGAGAGTCAGTGAGTCTGAGGCCTTATCTAAACAAAAATTGTACCAATTTAACTGAACCTATTTAGAAATGGAGGTTGCTGAATTAATGCCACCCACTTTTTTTTCTAGAACGAAGTCTGGGGAGAAACATTATTCATGCCAGTACAATTTATACTGTTTCTAATGGCTTTATTTTCCCCTTTGTACTGTCAACAGCACTTGTTTTGTAACTCTTCTGTGCATATTCCAGCATATTCCTGGACGGTAAACCATAAACTGGGTCCCTTGCTGCTTTTGCTTCTTCATTTCTTCCTTCATACGTTATTTCCTAACCCTTCTAGTGATAGTCTGCATATTTAGCACAACTCTGTTAGTGTTCACTCATAAGGGCCAGTTAGCATATTCTCTGAGAGGCTTGTTTAGAGAGTCTTTTCAAATAATTTCTCTAAATTTGTTGTGCAGTGTAGTGCATTAAGTGGGGAAAGGGAGAGACTTTGCAGCTGTAGAAGGATCCTACCAAACTTAAAATTTGCCACATCAAATGGCAAAATATCTGGTTTTCACACAGAATTTTCCCTCCTCTGTAGATATTGGCTCATGACTGACAGTAGGAAAAAGCTTGTCATACATTGCATACAACTTGTGGCAATATATTCCACGTAAACCAAGAGATACAAGGAGGAACTCAAAACACATCTTTAAGTTCATTTTTTTTATTGCCAGAAGCATTCCTGGCACCTCCAGAAGGACTTGGTGATAAGTGCTGGTAGAGATGTGCCCAAGAAGCATCCCTTGTGAGCAGGCTTGCATGTTAAACCACATGACTTCCAGGTCTCAGAGAAGGTGGGGCTTCAAAATGGAGAAATCACAGCAGCGAGCTGGAAGAATGACTTTTCCCCCCTTTGTAACAATAATGTCAGAGCTGTTATTACATTTGGCCCGGGGAGCGGATTGGAAGTGTTTCTCAGAAGGGAAGTGCTTCCAGCTCCATGTCTCTTTCAAGAGCTCCATTCCCATGTACTTGCTGGAAAGTTTTCAGGAAACCACATTCCCTTTCCCGTCCCCGTTCAGCAATGCGATCCTTTCCAGCCAGAGCGGTTCATGGACTGCCTCATCGGCCGGGCCTGGGAAAGGAATGTGACAACGAGGGGGCAAAAGTGCTGGCACTTCCAATCCCGTCCTATGCTGCCTTTCAGAAACCTCTCCCCCGCTGCCCCCCGCCTTATGAAAGGGTTTTCTACATCCAGAAGCATGTTTAGAAAGATCTACAGTCTCTAATTTTCCAGCGTGTGGTGAGGGAAGAATGTGATTTTATCTGGAAACAGTCACACAGCCAGATCGTCAGCCTTGTGCGAATCTTGCCCGACGCTCCTGAGGTCACATTGTGCTGTGCTCGTTTACACTGGCCCAGTATCTTGCTCCCCAAGTTGCCCCTGACGGCCCTGAATGATAGCTGGTGTCTGACAGTACCCGCATGCGACTGAAACACCACTGCTTTGCAGAGGAAATGCCCTGAAACCTTGTGCTAGTGCCATTTTCCAGACAATCAACAATTCAAAAAGACAGTAGGTGAAGAAATGCTGTTTATATTACAAGTTTCAATAAATAAGATAAAGGGGGCAGGAATAAGAGAAGGGATCAAGGAACTGTTAATGACTTGGAGGACAGAATCGTATTAGACAGAAATGTAAACTTGTTTTGCTATTGCTAAAAGCCCAGGAGATACACATTTCATTCTGCAGAGAAATATTCTGATCAGTACTTTTTTCTGTCATAGCAGCAGGCAATTGAGCCTGGACCTCAGCCAGCCTTTTTTATCCTCTTTTTAAACTAAACAATTAATTAAAAGAGAACACAAGGCAGGATAATTTAGCCAGCTCTGTTAGTTTAGACAGAATGGGTTATTGGGCAACGCCATCGTGGCACAGAACAATCAATCCTAGCTTCTGTGCCACAGGAACAGTTAAGCCTTCCAAGATGAATTTCCAGCCATTGCTGTTAGGATGATTGTGCTGTTTTCTTATTCTTTATTTTTATGCTGTTTTATTTGCTTGTCATTTTTACTGTTTGTATTGTGTGGAGCATGGGTGGTAATGATTAGATAGTGATTCTCAACACAACAGTTTCTCTTCAAGCAGACATTTACCCACCCTGAGACAATTGCTCTCCAAAACTGAAGGAAAAGAATATGGGAGGGAAGTCTTACAGCCACTGAAGTCAAAGAAAAGTCTGTAACTGACCTCAGTGGGCAGGAAGACTGGGAGACAGATAGCTATTCTTTCCATGTTTTGAAAGACTTAAGAAGCTGAGGCTTGGAAAAATTAGGATAGGTAGGTGACTTTTGGAAACGATTTGGAAGCTGCAGGTGCACAGTAGCTCTAAAAATTACAGTGCTTACTTAGGCATCAGGAATGGCTTCAGGGGACATGGTTTCAGTGAAGGAGCTTAATTTTTTTTTTTTTTCCATCTACATGGTTTAGACTGTGGACATTATGGTTAAGTGGGCAAAGGTTGGGAAACTGATTTTTATTCCAGCTCCTGATGCTCATTTAATGTGTCCCCTTGCAGTAGCCGTTAACCCTGTTGCACTTACAACTCATCTGTAAACTGGGAATAACAGTGTTGCCTACTTAAGTTTTGAAGCCTGACTAAATAATGTTTGTAAGAAACTATGTGAGGCCAAAGTCATTCTGGGGCTAATCAGTTGCAGAGATGGAGCTAACACACAGGACTGTCTATAACTTGACACCGTATAGATTTCCTTTACAGAAGTGGTTCCCAACCTTCACTGGCCCATGGGAAGCCCAGTGAGCAAGTAACATGCTGCATATAACATATGCTTTACTCTTTTTCAGTGGTCTCCATTTTAACTATTTAATTTCAAGCAGCCACTAGCAACAGAGAAGATTTTAGCAGCAGAATGAAGGACTGCTACTTCACCTGGATTTTAGAAACATGAACGTTATCCCACTTTGTATGAATTCATGAAGTCATTACATAGAAGTTAGGATTTACGCTTTTTCGTGTGTGTTCTCCAGGGGGAACAAATTTTGCACCGGAGCCTCTTTAGGGAAAAATGAAATATTTCTTTTCGTGTTTGTGTAAAACATATTGTTTAAAATATCTCATGGCTTTCTGTGTAAAAAAAAAAGTGTCATCACCTTCACTTCATTCCATTAACTGAACTTGTTTTCAGCTTCAGCTGTGCAGTATTTATCACTCTCTATTGTCATATATTACACAGCTGCATAATGGCAAGATTTTTTTAAAAAAACCAAAACAATAAAAGCCAAACCCAGTCCAGAAGTGGTAGGTGGGAACTGCGTAAGGAGTAAAATGTCATTAAGAAGAAAGTGTTTGCTGAAGGATTGTAATGTCAAAGTTACAAGTTTATTTACAAGATCTCAAAGATTAAAATCAGAGGAAAATGTTCAAAGTCTGAAGCTTCAGTAAAGTTTATTTCCCACTAGCAGTCATGAAACTAAAATATGTAGTTGGTTTGTATTAAAGCAACAAAGTCAGAAGGCTTAAAGTGAGTTGAAGAGCAGGGATTTTCAGCCCCTGAATCACGGCATGGTCCATCTGAAAGGTTACTGAACTGTAAGATACGAATCTTACAGTCTTTTTGCTGCTCTGTCATTCACCCACTGCCTTCACTTAAGGTAACATGTTAAATATTTACAATGTCCTTCAATTTAAATGACCTGAAATTAGCAACCATCTCAGATAGTCTTGCCCATAACTGCTGCCTTCCTTTTCACAAAACCATCACAATAATAATGTGTAACAGTTCGCTTGGTAAAGTGATTTGGAACCTTCTGGAAAAAATGTGCTGCACAGGTAGTCATGAGTAAGTAAGCACAGCCATCAGCCACACTGAGGCTGGTGGGCCTGCTCCAAAGCAGCGTCAGCAGTGTCAGCAGCTGCTGCTCTTCTTCCCGTACCGGGGGACTCCTACCAGGGGCACGACCTGCTGGCTAAAGGAAGGGAACCCCTATCTGGGACTGGCATGTGTTTGGGCAGTTTCTCAACTATGAGCATTTTGGCAGCCTGAAATATTCTGGGTCCACGGGCTGAAACCATTGAGCAAGACACTGAAAAGTTGGTGTCTTTTAGTCCTGTCCCACCCCATGTGTTCTTCTGGGGATGCAGAACCTCTTAGGATGGGAGGCTAATACCAAATCATGTGCAGCAGCGACCATAGGGAGAGGAAATTGCCAAACAGTATTTGCCATGAAAAGGGATTCATATTAATCATTTTAGATGATTAACATCTCTTCGTAGGAATAAGCTGCAAAGTCAGTGCATCTGTCTCAGGAGTAAAGCGATATGCCACCCATACAGCGGTGAGACATAAATAATCATGCTACAAGTCATGTCTTCTGTTAAAGAGCCTGATATCACCTGTTTCAAGCTGAAGAGAAATAATCTGTAAAAAACAGGATTGGTAAGCATCTGATGTAAAGTAAGATCCCTGCCTAGTATTCCTTTTAGTTGATTCAACCACTTTAGCAGAAACAGTGTTTAAATCACATTTGATTGTGATTTGCAAATTTGCCTCTTGACTCAGTGTGTACAGAATCTGCATTGCTATGTCTTTGTTTTTAAAATAAATTGAATTTTTTTTTCACCGTGTGTTCCTTCTTGATTCTCTGACTCTTCCCGTAATAGTCTGCATATGAGCAGACATGTTCATATTTTAGTGTCAGCAGTTGCACATTGGATGTAACAGTCAAACAAGACTGGCATTCCTGTACTTTAGAGGTGAGCCTCCAGATCTCTCCATCTCTCATTCTCATTAAACAAAATCCCTGAAATTTGTGCTCTGTTGCTGCCTTCTAGTATGAGGAAGTGCTGCGGTGGATGACGCACGGACTGGCCTCCAGGGGAGCCGAGTACTATTCCCAGCTCTGCCATTTGCTGGGTAATATCCTGCAACTCATTTAACATTTTTGTGTCTCCGTTTCTCCAACTGTGAAAATGAGGCTAGTGGGCCAGCATTTCTCATTGAAATCAATGCTAGATTCCTATTGAGTTTGGTGGCACTTCAGTGCTTTGAGACCTGTGGGGGAAAAAAAGCTAATTGTTGCTTTTAATATATATTCCTTGGTTGTCATTCACTAGTTCTACCTCACATGAGCATGATGCAGATTTATTCTTAGCCTCCTCTGTTACCAGCATGAAACATAACCTCTTATACAAAGGTTTATCACCATTTTTATAATCATCAGTTCTCTCAATCCTTTTCTAATGTTTCATAAATATTTTTTCCCCTTAAATTTCTACAGTATAATGCAAACATACTTCCTTACTCCCATGTAATGTAATACAAATGGAAGGGACAAGACAGTATTATTCAAAAATGTTCAGCGTATGAAATAATACGTATTAGTTGACATGCCCCAGAGAGATATGACTGACCAGCTGCTCTGGGTGAAACAGATGAATAGAAAAATCCTTTATTAATGATGTACTCTGCAGTAGATTGTATCTGGGGAATTCTGTAGAAATGCACTCTTTCTCATCCCTTCCCTAGAAATGAAATAAGCAGACTGAGTTCCTAGAGATTTGGTAGGCACATATACAGTGCACAAATACATAAGGAACGGTCATATTGAGGGAGGATTTCAGCTTTGATAACCACTGCATCTTGCATTTTCTTTGGCTTCCTATAGTCAGCTAAAGACTGTGGGTGAGACTTCCCAAATATAGACAACTGAAATTCTGACCAAAAAACACACACGTTCTCAGGAGTGGATTAAAGCAGGATTCATGGACCTGGGCCTTAGGCTTGGAGGGGGCCTGCATAACCACAGTGTTTGGATTGGAGTATCTGGCAGCTTGGGCTCTACTGTTAGACAGGGCTGTGGAGGTGGGCGGTAGGGCTGACAGGCTATGCAGGCAGTTGAGTCATGGGAATTTTTTCTGTAGTTTGGATGGATTTGGTTAGTTTATTGCACTGCTCTGGCTTGCTTGAGGCATGCTGGTTGGCTTGACTCCAGGTCTTCTTTAGTCTTCCTCTGCCCCAGCAGTGGGTCACTTTGTCCCACAAATTGTGAACTCACAGAGAATGCACTTACTCTGTTTCTGATGTGAGATGGAAGGCAGGTTAGCCGTGATAACAGATGAACTTCTGTGTACTAATGTAAACTAATTGAATAATTTAGGTTGTGACAATGGTGGTGAGACCTCCTCCTTCAGCTCTCCCCTTCCCAGGCCAAACCAACACAGCTTGCTCAGCTGTCGTCTCAAGTCACGTACTCCAGCCCTTTGTCCGCCTTGGTGGCCCTCAGCTTTACTTGCTCCAGTTTGTCAGTGTCCCAGAATTGGATGCAGTACTCCAGATGTTGTCTCACAAGTGCTGAATAGAGGGAAATAATCACTTCCTTGACTTGCTGGCTATGTTGTTAATAAAACAGCCCAGTATGAGGTTGGCTTTTAACACTGCAAAGGCGCACTGCTGATTCATGTTCGGTTTGTCCTCCAGGAGCCCCAGGTCCTTTTTGCAAAGCTGCTTTCTAATCAGTTGGTCTCTAGACTATCCCAGATGCAGGACTTGGTATTTGCCTTTGTTGAACATCGTGAACTCATGTATACCTTTAGGTACAGTTGCTCAGTTTGCACACACAGTGCGTAATTGCAAATACAATTACCTGCTTGTACATGTATCCACCAGGTTTATAGACACATTCTGCTAGTTTTTTGTTGACAGCCTCATTGTTTCCAGAGAGCAATAAAACAGTAAAATTCTTAAACTTCATATATATGCAGGGAGATTTCTCTGGGTGTGTTTAGAACACTTCTGATGATAAACCTCTCTGTTAGGTAGGGTTCTGTTTTGTTTTTCACTTGCTCTCCTTGACTTTTCCCATTCTTAGATAAGGGCAGTGAGAGCCACATGAGGTATATTGGCATAATCAGCAACACGGACTCGTCTGGACCTCAGGAGGTAAGTCTGCACTGTATCAGCAGACGGCACCTAAGAATGCTTTTCAAAGAAAATGTTTCCTCTATCTTTCAAAGGGAGCTTCCTTCTGTTCTCTTTATTGGAGGTCAGATTGCTGATTGGCCTCCTCCAGAGTTAGAGAAATTCCTCTGAAGACCCCTTAAATTGCATTTCAATTATACAGGAGGCTGCACTGGCAGGACCATTTTATTTCCAAGCCGCCCTGTGGCTTCTCAGAGGTGATGTGGTTTTGGAATCCCCCTTGCAGGTAAAAAAGAAAACCCTCTTCTGGCAGCCTCCAACAGAAAATGTGCCTGAAAAGGCATATCTAATTGATTTAGAGAGAATCAAGTGCTCTCTGTAAATAATGTTTCCACAGTGTAAATCTCTCACAAATTCGGCATCCAGAGGAGTGTGTTCATCAGCAAGGAGTTACAGGGCAACATCAATCTTTAGTGGTCAGTAACTACAAAAGACAAAACATTCAGAGTAATTTGATTTTACAGACAAAATCTTAAAATGTTCAAATTTTTATTTTACAATTTACAACACAAAGTAAGTATTCTGATTTTCAGGTGTGCTGGTGGATGCTAAGAATTTGGAAATCAGCTGATGTAACAGTCGCTTAAGTAAGATCTTTTGAGCTTAATCTGCTTTAAAAAATAAAACAGTTACTAAGATAGAATGAGATGGATTGAAAATACTCCAGGATTATTCAAATGCCAGACCCCAGTCTGGGTTTGGGCTGTGTGTAAATTTTGTTTGGTCTTTCCCAGGTCTATGAAAGATGAAGTCCCTAGCATTCTTGTGGGAGACCCTGTATTTCATACTGTTTTGTCATTCTTTCAGAGATCTGGAGTTTGTCCACTATTTCCTGCAGGGAAAACCTTGGTAAAAATTGCCCAGAGAATCCCAGTAAAGGGAACGGCATTTTGGTAAAAATTAATTGAGAAGTCTTGTTCCAGTGATTTAATAAGGGCAACAGGTTATATCTTTATTGATTCTGGCTTATTTCCTCTACATAAGATAAGACTTTTTGTTGCCTTTGATAATAAAATATTTACCAGACTCTTATTATTGTTATTGGTAGAAGCCCTTGCAGTGCATATCTGTTAGTACAAGAATGAAAAGTTCTGGGCAAAGAAATTGAGGGAAAAATATGAGTGGAAGTTAACCTTTGTTAAATGTAATTAATATATATGAAAACACAAAATGTTTGTTTTTCAGTTTCCTATCACATTTTCCATCTGGTCTTTGCAAAGCTTTTAAACTTCCACTTCCTCTGTGCAGTTTTGCAATATTCCTGTTCACAGGAAGTAAGAGGAAGAGCTTTATGAGGGATACGTTACAAATAGACTGTATGTAGGTGTTTGGACAAAGTAGCTAGGCTCAAATCTGATCTGGTATAAACTGAAGACACCTCAATGGAAGTGTGAAATTTGGCTTGTTTGTGATCTGGTGCTTCATTCTGCAGCACTGGTTACTTTTTGTACAAATTACTGTTATTTTTTGCTGGTGCTTTTCATCTGTGATCTCACAGCACCTTATTAAGCAATAATGAAGGTCTTTACAGTTTTTAGATGTGATAACTGCAAATACAGTCCGTGCCTAAGAAATGCTTCAAAGGCCAGGAGTTGGTAGCAGACTTCACTGATGTGCTGAGCCAGGTCCCTTTATTCCCAGTCCAACACACTATCAATATGCTGCTTCCCAGTGAAAATGAGTGTTTCATAAACAGAATGAATAACAGCAAAGCTCTCAACAGCTTGTGAAAATAAGAATAGTGATCGATTATAGCTTTGGGTCTTTACTGCAAAGAGATTAGTCATAGGACTCATGAATGTGGCACGAACATAAAGGCACTGGTGGATTGCATCGTTCTGCTCAGATTTCCCTCAGCAGCGATAGGAACCCCAGGTCCCAGTAAGGAGAGGGCCTATTGCTCACATAGTTTTGTAACAGCGACACTGAGGTTATTACAATGTACATGTTACATAGCAAGGCCGTAGAAGCCTACATAAAGCCATTTTTTCTTTTTTTTCCTTTTCATTTTTTTCCTTTTCATTTTTTTCTTTCATCACTGAAGCCAGCTAGAGCCTTCTAGTGTGAAATTCGAGAGGAGAGCCAAGCTTCCTCTCCTCTAAACATTCCACAAGATTGATGATCTCAAAATCTGCATTAGGATCAACATCCAAGTTTTGCAAATGGCATGTGTCTTACTAATTAGCTGATCCAAGCCTCCAGATCTCAAACTACAAATATAAATATTCCATGACTTTAATCTATCTCCAGTCCAGCTACAGGATACTTATTCTGTTACTCACTTCTTACAACTTTCACTTCTTACTAATTTTACTTTTCAGCAAAGTAAATTAATTGTCATAAAAGCAGAGTGGTTGAAGTTATTTCATTTTTTCCTGAAAGCTTGAAACCATCCATTCAGAAAGCTTTCGTCCTTGTGCCTTCTCCTGCCTCCCCTTTCCCAGCCCACTGGTATAAGAAAACAGCCTGGCAAGATGAGCCTTACAAAGTCTATGAACACAAGCTTGTAAATCTGGCGATTGAACAAGCTCTATTATTTTTAACTGCTTTTGTGTAAGACAAGAGGCTATGTAAAGAACAGGATGTTTTGAACATTGAACTCTGGTGCATTACCTAATACTGCTGCTACAGATTTGATGTAATTTCTCTGCAGGTGTCAAAGGCATCATAAAGAGCATGCTACTGGGATGTTAAACAGACTTATTGGTAGTTCTTTTATGAACAGAAATGCCAAGTTTGTAGTTTGAGTTATAAACAATTTCAATTGCAACATAGCCTATTCTTGCAGTCATTTTGGATTTTACTTAACAAACTTTTGTTAATCTCCACTTTTTTAGGAGATGCATGAAATGATCCACCTTTGTCTTCCTTGGAACATGGAGCTGCTGCGTCTTCCTTAAGTAAGGAAGGATAATTGCATCCCTATCCACTCTGCAGGATTGCTCTGCAGCCAGGTTTTTAGTTGCTCATCTTGTCTCAGTCCCTGGGGGAAATTCACTGATATGGAAAGTAATCCTTCCAAATAACGCAGGTGTCAGGTCTGTGTAAGAAGGAGGCTTGGCAGAATCTTTTGTGGAAATTTACACAACATCAGCCCACACAATGGCTGGACAGTAGTGTCCTTCCTTCAGTTGTCAGGTGCATTGGAATGTCTATAAAAGAAAACCCAAAGAAAAGAGTAGATCCAATATTCTAATGCATAATTAAAAGGTGGTTATTGTTGGAAATACAAACCATTGTTTCTTTTGCAGGCAATTTTTCTTGAGTCATTAGTACCTGCTGTCTTGCAAGAGGGAACATGGTGTTAATTGAGCCATCAAAGAAAGAAGATACTATCATATTTCAGTGAGATTATCAGTTGATTTTGTCTTTTTTTAAACTTTTGTTAGGGCAATTGTCCTTTCTGACTGTATGCATGATCAACCTGAGGTTAAGTGGCCACACTTACCATACACGTGTGAACACGGACTCGATTTTTACATTGTAAAAACAAGGCTAAAACTAAAGCGGAAGAGCACTGTTGCTGTGAGTGAGGAGCATAATACTGAGAGGGGCTTCTCTGAAGAGGGACTGCACTATTTGCTCTGTTGTTCCTGTCTCTCTCACTGATTCATTTTCAACACCCTCTTCATGCTTCACTCATTTTGTGTCCTGGCTTCTAGATACATTCCTCCATGGTCACTTAGCATTGTCTGATATCATCTTACCATCATACATGGTTCTTTACAGACAACTATTATCAGCTTTACGCTCACTTATTCTCAAATTAGTGCCATTATTGTGGTGGATGAGCTAAGAACTGCGCTGCTCTTGGTGTCCTCTAAGTATCACATTTCCCCGGGGCCACTCATTCAACATTGGGTGGGAAAAGTCACATTCCTCACTAAACTCGGCTACTGTCTAATGAGACCCGTCTGTGTTGCCTTTCTGCATGGAAATGCTGGCCGTTGAAAACACCTGTTCGATCACCCTGTTCGTATTTCTTTCACTGTAAGGGAAGTCCCTGTTGTACATTTACCAGTGCTTTGGCCAGCCTAATTTTCAACAGTCAGTTTTCGAGGTAATTTTGATCCCAATCTTGCCATCCTGATTCGATACACTTGTTTTATGTCTGTTTTGTCCCACTGTAAATGACTGTACAAGGCATAAAGCAATGGCGAGAACCCTCTTTTGGGGGCTAGCTGGGGCATGGGCTGAACACTGAGATGCGAGGAAGAAGTGGGAGGCAGTGTGCCTCCTGGTCGACACAGAGGAGCTGGTAATGTGACACGTATTTTTTGTGCATGGGCTTGTCCTCTTTGGCAGATGCATGCCTGCTTGCTTGCTGGGGGCTTGTTGAGCTTCTCTGTTGCCCTGCATCTAAGGTAATGATCTCAGTGCCTCCAGTGTTTGAAAACCCAGTATGAAATTTATGCATAAGAATAATTGTATTTACTTTGTTTAATCTTACATGATTACATATGTTCTTCGCAGTCAGAATCAGAGCACTTTGTACCTTCCAGGACTGATTTAACCTAGAGGGAAGAGAGCTTACTACCCCATCCTGTCAATGGGGTGCTAAGGATAATCAAGACCCATATACAACAATTTGTTGTATTGCCAAGTCTTATGGCTTTATTTCAAATCTAATGATATTTTAAGCCTTCATTCCTTAAATCAAGGGATACTGCAAGAATCCGAGCATTCCTTTTTAAAAGTGGCTTTCATACTCTTACAGCGTGTTGGGAAGGTCTGAAAACTCACAGATTAGGAGACAAGAAAGGATGTTGCATATATCCTTTGGAAAATCTTAGGACTTTTTTCCAGCAGTCTCATGATTTTTTTCAGCTTTGATTCACAATTTTTGAAAATTTGGAACAGCTGACAATATTTCTGTCCATTTAAGATGCTGCCGTTTAACCCAGATGGTACCCAGAGATAGCCTTTCTGGGAAAGGACAGTCTTTAAAATGCATAGATCATCTTTTACAGTGCACGGCACAATAGGACTGGGAGCCTTTGCTGAGAATTTCAGGCACAGCCACAATAAAAATAATAAATAAATGAGGCATCTCATTCTACCCAGAGATGCTGTATAGAGCTGCTGTTAAAGTGCACATTTGCAAATAAAAGCAGCCTAAATTTAACTATGACTCAATTACGCTAAATCTGACCCATTTTTATTCTGTGTTTCAATTTAACACTTATTTACATTCTTAGACTTGGCGCTGTTGGAAGAGAAGGGAGGGGGAGCGGGCATTTTCGTCCTCAGAATTGCTATAAAAAATGGTGATTAGGAAAACACAACTGTAGTCAGCTTGAAGCTGGGTAGCTCATTTGAACCCACTATAAAAGAAAAGATCATTTTCTCATCCTATTAAAATTCAGTTAGCATCGGCTGTGTAGGCGGCAGGAGATCAGAAATGAACGTCCAACTTGGAGTTTGTACAACTGGGGTCGTGTCCAAAGCAAACTGCCTGATTAGTGAAACAATTTGTATTTTACAATGACAGCAAATAGGTAAATCTTGTGAGCGTCAGGAAATCCTGCAGGATTTTGAATGGGAGCACTGACTGGTTTGCAGGTTGCACTTTGATTAGAAGGCGTCATTGCCTCCGCTTTTTTATACTCACATTGCAGGGACATAAACAAGTGGGACTCAATTTGCTAAGGGTATTTATTTCTCTGTCTCTGTGTCTCTCTCTCTCTTGTTTTTACAGTCTACATGTAATGACTAATTGGCTGTGTTTTCCTAGCTATTTTATGTTTCTCTTGCCCTGGTTACAAGTCGTACTAAACCAGTATATCCACAGGGACCTATAGGCAGCCAACATTGCCAAATGATACGCAACATTCCCCTTTCTCTCTAAGTGTAAAACATTTACAAGTAAATTTACAAATGCATTAAGAACATTTCCCCTGTTGGCTGTTAGTGTTTATTTCTTCCCCTTCTCCTCCCGGGAGCGGACACCTTCCAGCCCCTCACCTTTCACACACTGCTCTCCCGTTATTTGCCTCCTTCCCTCCCCGTTGCCCCTTTCCCTTCTCTCCCTCCTCCTCCTCCTCCTTTTCCAGTTCAGCAGCGCAAATTTCTGTTTGTGCCAGTGGGGCGGCCTGGCGAGACCGCAATTGCTCTACCCCACAGATTGACGAGCCCTCAGATGCCGATTTACTGTACATGGCAGCCACGCTGGAGCCGAGGCACATCTGGAGTGGAGTAAGCTTACTCAGAAACAGGGGCCAGCTCCAGCCGGAGCCAGCGGAGCTGAGCGCGGCGCTGAAAGGCAGCCCTCCTGCCTCCCCTTCCCTCCTCCCCGGGTACATTTCCTAATGTAAACAGAGGCCAGGGGGGAAGGAGACAGTAACTCTTTGCTGCGTGTTTGTCATTTCATGTTCTTTATCTGCTTGAGGTCAAACTGGAGCTCTGGAAAAACAGAAGCTTTGCTTTTATTCTAAATAGCTGAAAGCCAGTGCTGCTGAAGGGGAAAAAAAAAGAAAAAGTTTGCTTTTGTGTTTATTTGTTCCACTTTATGGTAATTTGGGGGATAATTTCATTATCTGCAGCCAAATTGAAAACAAGCTGTTGTCTATGCTAATGATACCAGCGTATTATTTTATGTACAGTAGGCGTGGAGCTCTTTAAACCACAAGTGGACTGGATTTCTGGTTACAGCTGTACTGCTTTAACTTTTTTTTATAGTCGCAAAATGAGACTCTCCTTTTATTATCTGGAAACGAAAAAGATTATGGATGGCTGCTTTGTTTTACAAAATGGCGAATACCTTTCACGGCCCGGTGCCAGCCTGCTGTCCCGCAAATGCATTTCAGCTACATTACCACAAAGAAAAAGCGTGCTCGTTTTGGGGCAGATACACTGCTTTTGTAGTCCAGTTCACTGGACTGCTGAATTTCAGTCTCTGTAAAGAAGTGGGAGAGATTTTTGAGGCATTTACTGACTGTCAGCAATCTGGACGAGTACTCTGTGATTCTTTACATGTTTTATATAGTTTTTATTTCTTCTTTCTAACAGCAAAATAATAGTTTGTAGGTTAGTTGTTCAAATGACACTAAAATGATAAACGTGCAATTTAAAATGGCTTTTCCCACTCAGTATTCCTTGCAACTCAATAGATTTTGCAGTGAATAAAGGAGAGAAAACAAACCTCAGAACATGTTGCTGCTGATAACATACTGATGCATGCCATGTTGATTTAGCTGTCTTTAAAGACGGTAGTAAAATTCTCATTCAGATGAAAGCAGTGGTTTACCTGGTATGGAGACTGTCGAACAGTCTTGCTCAGTAATTCTGTGAATAAACCACTGCAGGTCAGCCCCCAAAACATTTTTGTCTATAGGAGTAGAAAATCTTTGATCACCGTACGGTTTTCTAGGCATGTTGGTTCATTGTCTCCCCTCAGTTTACAAGCCATGTTCGGTATTTTAGCGTTTTGGTGGATTAAATTGTGACCTTCCAGATGAGCAGGTGATTCCCATGACTCTCGATAGAGGCTGGCTGATCTATCATGTAGGAAAATCTGGCCTGGGCGGCAAGTGTGGCTGGGTGGCAGCAGCTCTTGTGCCATGGTAGTGCAAAGTTTCAGCAGTGCATCCCCCCATGGGGCTTTTACGATTGCCGTTGTATGTTCTGTGTTGATATGCCATAATACTTATACAAGAGACAGCAATATAGGTTGCACACTTCTGTATTACTGTTTTTAATGGATACTGTTTTAGTTGATTTTAGTAATTTCTTCACAATGATATTTTCTCTTACTTTCCTGGCAATTCAGATCCCAGTAGCAAAGGGCCAAAATTCCTCATGAACAACCTTGGCCAGGTCTCAGCCTTGTCACCCAGGGAAGCACTGGGCATTACCTCCCTGTGGCTGCTTAAAAACCACTTGAGGTGAAATTCAGTAAGGAGGGGGCTGACTGCGTGGCAGAGGTGTCGGTCAGCTTGGAAAGATGAAACTGCACGTCTCCAAGGTCTGTAATGACCTTTCTGTGCCTGAAACCTGAAGCAGCATCAAGGGTCCAGGGACAAATCCAAGGATGGTACACCATTTTGCATGATCTAGGTGATTACCGAGGTAGATAAAACAGTTTGTTTGGGGTGAAATGATTTATCTGGAAAAAACAACATTTCTACGCAGAAAAGCTGATGGAACCAGTCTCAAAAGCAAAGCTGTTTGGCAAACTCCAGAGACAGCTTGGCAGTTGACTGAAATCTAAACTTTTTTCAGGGACAGTTGGATTTTGGCTAAGTTCTTCTGGAAGCCTGCAGGGCTCTGGAGGAGTCCTGCCTGGCTGGCAGACCATTGCTCAACCCTCCAAGTGCCAGGGTAGAGGATTGATGGCCTGTCATTGCAGGGTGGCCCACCAAGTAGTCTACCTTTGAACTAGAGACCTCAGGGCTTCCAGGTTTCAAAACTGGGACAACACTTGTTTTGAAACTTTCTTGATATGTTTTGATATGCATTGGAAATATTTTGATTTCAATGAATTACCAAATCCTGACCCCCAAAAATGTTCCACAGGAGTTTTTTGAACAGCTCTATTCCAGTCTAAGTTTAATGACCCTGAGGGGAAAAAAAAAAATGGTTTCTCCATAAATGGAGTAGAAATAAAACAGAATCCAGTGAATGAATCTGAAGCAGGATTTCTCTGACCCTGCTTATGGGGCAACCCTGCCTGTAATCCCACTGGTGTCCTTGGACCTCCAGTAGACTGGCCTGGGCTTAGTTACACAGTTCTCATATCCTGATAGTAATTGTTTAACTATTTGGCTTTTTTTTTCTCCTTTCCATTTAGTGCACATTTGAAATTTATTCAACTCCTTGTTTTGCACTGGTGCCAAAAGTGTCCATGAAGTCTCAAAATGAAATCTTCTTGGTAGATGACTACGCATCCTGCTGGTTACACTATTGTGATTATATCAATAGCATGTTCTCCAACTGAAGCAATGTGCAGGTGCAAAACTCTCATTCAGCAGTACATAACTCTTTCATCTGCCATTTCTTGCCAGTAGATTTCCTGCCCATATGAACGTTTCTTGTGAAATTTCTGGAGAATAGCTGCTGAGGTTTTGCCAGTTGTAAGAAAACAAATACACAAACAACCCCCTTCCAAAACTCAACAACCTCCCCAGTCCTCTCTTTTGGAAACTACTACTTCACAATAGATGTTCCACATCTAACAAAAAAGACCAGGTGTGAGAAAATAAACATTGTGGATTAATGTCGCAAAGATAAAAGTAAAAAATTTACAGAGCTGAGTGGTGCCAATAATGTCACCAGAGCCTGCCCGTGTATCGGTATGTCCCTTTGGCTCACGTGGGTGCCTCCCTTTAAATATATGCCCATGCCTATCTTTACACAGTCACTCACTCTGTAACAATTCTTTTGAGTCCTATCCAGCTATATTAGATTTAAAAGAGAATTGGCCATGGCAAATAATAATTGATTTTTAAAGAGACCTTAACTCAGTGGGTTTTTTTAAGCAAATGCAACTTTGGGACGTATGTGCATGCTCAAGCAGCAGTGAAACCTGTGGAACTTGCATTCACAAACTGTTTATTCCAGTAGGCTTTGTGCTCTGTAACCATCATCCAAAAATGAAGACAGAAGAGCACTTTGAGAATTGGAGGAGATTTAAGGGTTCAAAAAGTGTATCAGTAGGTGTTAGCCTGCAAAAACATATGTGTGGGAAAAGGGCAGTTAAACTAACCCAGCTATTAATACTGTACTTTAAAGGGCAATAGATCTCTTTAACATCTAAATAAACTGAGAAATCTGCCTAGAAGTAAAAAAGGAATTTCCAGCTTCAAGTGTGTTATTTCCTCTCAATGTGATTATTTACAGTGTATGTTCCATGTTTTCTGCAAAATATGTTATTGACATTTGAATGGTATTTCAGCATGAGATTATGACAGATGCAAAACAGTCGAACACCAGCATTTGCAATATTTTTGACCCCAGCATAAACTGTTGTACTTTAAAAAATTATCCTATTTTACTTCCTTTGCCTGGTTTCAGTGTTTTGTTAAAGAAGTAGAGGATTCATTGAACTGGAGCCTGCCATTTGTTATTGGCATTTCTCAGAAGACTAAGAACAGTCGTCAATTATATATTTCTCCAACAAAAACATATACTCAGTATATAAATTTTCAGAATATCATTCCACCCCAAATATACATGTATCCCAAAAATAAACCACAATAAATGTTAGACTAAGCAAAAATGAAGAACAGCAAAAGAATGAGGTAGAGGAAAAAAGGGGAAAAAAGTAGAAAGAAAACCACAAGAATAAAACACAGGCATTAAGTAATATAGTGGATGAAAGAGCTTAAAGATGACGTTACAAGAGAGAGAAAGGAAACTATCCACAAAATTGTTGCAGAAGCACAATTTATTATTACCAGGCAGGTGAAATTCTGATCACAGTCACTGCAGTCAAGCCAGGTGTCCTGAAACACAACAAATAAAACCCAAGGGGTTTTAAATGCCCAAGATTAAAGAAAGATTCCAACGAATTTCATTGATCATCAAATGATGATTTAATAATTGTGTCAGGTCAGACTTTCTTCTATATAGAGTTTAAATTGAGTTATACAGTTAGAATTGCAATTTTCTAAAGAATTATCCCCTTGTCAGATTTTTCTGAAGGAAGAAATTGGACTTGGAAGCTCTGTTTTTGTGAGGGAGAATCTAGTTTGGGATCAGGTTTGTGTTTTGAACCTCTATAAAATGAAGATGCATTTTGGCTGGGGCTCCAAGCTGGACCCATCTCTAATTCTGTTGTTCACCAATTTAGAAAATATAATGGACCTCTTATGCAGAACATGACTGAAATGTGTGAGTCTAAATTATTCCTGAAGTGAATTTGAACAAACGGTGCTTTTTAGTAGATTCAGTGCAGCCACAGGACTCAGTTGTATCTTTAGGTAAGCATGCACAGCTCTCATTAGTTGCAAAGGAATGTACAAGTGCAACAGCGGGCAGAGCTGTACTTGCTATTTTTCATTAATTTTTTTAAAGTAATGCCCAGTCGTAGTATGAGTATGTTCCTCATTAGTAATAGCACTACAATACTACTTTTCCAACAAAACTTGCGAAATAATTGCATTACTTTTTGGTCCACTGAACTACTGAACTGCCAGTTCCTAACAGAAAAGAGCTGTAACTGAATCACTAGTAAAAGGGGCAGGAAATTAGATAAAAGGGTAACACTAGTTTTACATGCCTAAATGAAAAGGTGTTAGTTTTAAATATATAGCCTTTCAATATATTTTCCAAATCTTCAAAAGTCCCTGACTTTCATTGTTGAAATGCTGCATTAAATTAACTAACAGTGCTGCACCACTCTTATGTTTTGCAACGGCTTAGTGCATGTGATTAAAAAATAAAGTGAATATTCCTTATATGCTGATAGGCAACATGGCGTCTTCGAAAAATAAAAATCTTAGGGCTTGCATGATTGCAGTATGATTATTGGATAGACAAAGATTTCTTTTCTGATAATTAGGTATCAAGACATTACGTGGAGGAAGCTAGCATTCTAACCAGATAAATATCCTTGCTCATGCTGCCTGGAAAATTGTGGTAGGGCCAGCTTTTGAAACCCACATAACAAATGTTGTGGAGAGAAGAACCTTTGAACTTCTGGTAGGGAGGAGGAGTTGTAAAAGCACGAGAACATGCAAAGTTGGATGGGAATCATCCCACCTAACTTTAGCCACTCGTGTTAAGAGTGTAGATATTTTAGGTTTCCTTTACAATCAGCAGAGGATGAGAGATCTCTAGGTGAGCCATATTTTGGTCTTTGAATTATCAGCTGCTGTAGTGTCTCTCTCCATTAACTGTAAAGGGCATTTAGGGGTCCTAGAGCCCATGGGTACCTCCATTCAGTGCCCATATTTAAGTGGGATGAAACTAGGACTTCTTCCAGTATACACTATAAATTTAGGACGTGGAATTGCAGAGCTATGTAACAAATGGAGTTCTTAGTCCCGTCTAGGAAACCCCAAGTTAAACTTCTCTAAATTAACACCAAGTCAAACTCCACTGCTAGGAGGAAAGGGGAAAGAGGAAAGAGAATGCATCCTGGGTGAAGAAATAGAACATTTTCTCAGATGCTTACTCAATAGTATTGTGCTTCAGGCTCAGGATGTTGCTTCATTGTCAAATAGCTGATCTTTCCTTGTCATGCTTTCCTATTGTTCTCCATTCCTTAAATAATCCTGGCTTTCAGCTGCATTTTTTATCCATTTAATTCATTTTCAAACCCCCTAAAAAATAGAGATTAGTTTAGCAGATCAGGAATGAATTAGAAAAAAAAGTTACATAATGGACCTATTTAAATTACACAGTTGCTGCTTGCCTTTGCATAGTAATAAAGATGCAGTTAATAGCTTCCACTTTATTTAGCTGCTTAATTCTACTTTGTTTCAGAGATCAACTCCACTGCAATAACTACATTGCTCTTTGCTCGTTAATCACTATTATTTGCTCTCCTTTGAATTGCTGTGAAGTTTCAGAACATGGGCAGTCCTCTGGCAGCCAGAGGAATGTGTTGATCTATTAGACCTTTTAGGCTCTATGATTAGGACAAAGTATTACTATTATAATGGTTTACAGACATTAGCGGCTCATCTTAGGCCTTCACTGTGCAGCCCATGATATCATAGCAGCTCTTAGGTAGAACTCCATTGATGTCAATTTGTTCTATGCAAAGGGTACAAGAACAGCATAGTGCTAGTTATTATACAGTCAATATTTGTCAGTAGTTTCCAGACCACTATACTTGCAGTTAAATCAGAAAATAAGTAGGGGATTACAATTAACATCTGAGGTTAATTTTAAATTTTTTTTTTAGAAGCTGCATTCATACCATGTATGCCCTTATGACACTATATACTGCAGAATGCTGCCACAAACTTACTCCTTGAACTGGAGTCTTGTATCATTACAAGGCCTGGCAGTAGGAGATACGCAAATAGTTGTAGACATACTATAGTGTTCCTTGGCAAAAGAGCAGTCCAGTCCAGTGCAACAATTATACTAATACAGATGGAAGTGTTGGAGCAGATTATTCTGTCATCTTAATATTTATATAGGTATTACAATTTAGAGTGAACAAAGCACCACATTTTTTTTTTCTTCACATATTTTTAACAAAATCTTGCAGTTAATACCTCATTAAATGTGCAGGAAAAATCTCCCAGGCAATTCCTTTTGCTAAGACCTCATAATCAATAAATTCCTGTTGACCAAAATCTTTATCTAAATTTCACCAGTTAGGTTCCCTGCAATCCACAGTTCACTGTCACCTTTTTTACTAAGTGTACTTGCTACACCTAATGTTCAGTGGTCATAGTTATAATCTCTGTCCCTGTGTCTCTTTAATCTGCTTTTTCCTATGATGGAGCATCTCTTGCCATTACATGTTTTTCATTTAAGATGCTCTCCATTTTGGATAAGTGTATTTGCTGTGTTTGCTCCCCTATCTTTAGGGTGGCAAAGAAGAGAAAAGAAAAACAGCCTGAGGTGACTTGTTTGAGCTCCTACATAGAAAGCACAGCAGAAGAATGTCTGTTATTAATTAGTCCTGTAGTCATTAGCAGGACTCCTCACAATGAAATTGCTTATAGCATTTACGCACCTTTCAAAACATACAAATTGAGGTAGGTGCCAGACTTATCTCCAGGACCTGCTGCACCTACTGAGTAGCTCTCAGACCACCTGGGAAGGACTATGGCGTCCTGCTGAGACTGTGTTGTGGCTCTTTGCCAAGAGAATTTGGATTCTGGCTGGCAGAAGTCCAGAAATCCGATAGTTTAATGCCCAAAGCTGTAGTCTGCTCTTCAGAGTAATGGCCACTGGGCACTCTCAAGTGAAACTAACTTACTCACCCAGTCCGGTTATCTCATCCTCTGTGTGTTTATTTGAATTTGTAAGGTGCTTCCTGAAAAAAAGCCTTTTATGAGGGGTCTGACTTGCTTTGAGAAACCTAGTCTACTGGGGGCTGATGGGGTCCCTCTGTCAGAGAAGGGGAAGAGAATCTTCGGTCCTAGGCTTGTCAAGCTGGTGAAGAGGGCTTTACACTAAAACTGCCAGGGGAAGGGAACCTTAATCCATCCCACTCCTACCAGTTTGATGCCAGTGCCAGCAATAGATGCCCAGAACCTGGAAAGGGATCACAGGTCAGCAGGAGAGCACCTGAAGAGCAGCACAAAGGAGTCCCAGCCAGAAAATCAGCTTCATCGGGTGCCCAACTTAAATGCCTCTACACAAATTCACATAGCATGGGGAATCAGCAAGAGGAGTTAGAGGCGCATGCACACCTGCGGGGCTATGATCTTACTGGCAACACAGAGACATGGTGGGATGGCTCCTATGACTGGAATGTTGGCATGGAAGGCTACAGGCTCTTTAGGAAGGACAGGCAGGGGAGATGAGGAGGGGGTGTTGCCCTTTATGTCAGTGACCAGCTGGAGTGCATGGAGCTCCTGGGGATGGATGAGGAGCCAACTGAGAGCTTATGGGTCAGGATTAAAGGGAGAGCAGGGACAGGTGACATTATAATGGGGGTCTGCTACAGGCCACCCAAACAGGAAGACCAAATGGATGAGGCCCTCTATAGACAGATAGGAGCAGCCTCACGTTCACAAGCCCTGGTCCTCATGGGGGACTTCAACCACCCCGATATCTGTTGGAGGGGCAACACAGCAGGGCATAAGCAACCCAGGAGGTTCCTAGAATGTGCTGATGATAAGCTCCTTCTGCAAGTGATAGAGGAGCCAACAAGGAGAGGTACTATGCTGGACCTTGTTCTCACCAAAAAGGAAGGGCTAGTGGGGAGTGTGAAGCTCAAGGGCAGCCTTGGCTGCAGTGACCATGAAATGGTGGAGGTCAAGATACTTAGGGCAGTGAGGAGGGTGCACAGCAAGCTCACTGCCCTGGAATTCAGGAGAGCAGACTTTGGCCCCTTCAGGGGTCTGCTTGGAAGAGCACCGTGGCACTGGGGGGGAGAAGAGGGGCCCAAGAAAGCTGGTTGATATTCAAGGGTCACCTCCTCCAAGCTCAGGAGTGATGCATCCCAACAAAGAGGAAGTCAGGCAAAAACGCTAGGAGGCCTGCCTGGATGAACAAGGAGATCCTGGAGAAACTCAGACACAAAAAGGAAGCCTACAGAGGGTGGAAGTAAGAACAGGTAGCCTGGGAGGAATACAGAGAAAATGTCTGAGCAGCCAGGGATCAGGTTAGGAAAGCTAAAGCCCTGATAGAATTAAATCTGGCCAAAGACATCAAGGGCAACAAGAAAAGCTTATATAGATATGTCAATGGTAAAAGGAAGACTAGGAAAAATGTGGGCCCTCTCCAGAAGGAAACGGGAGACCTGGTTACCTGGGATATAGAAAAGGCTGAGTTACTCAACAATTTTTTTGCCTCAGTCTTCACTGCCAAATGCTCCAGCCACACTGCCTGAGTCGCAGAAGGCAAAGGCAGGGACTGGGAGAATGAAGAACTGCCACTGTAGGAGAA
>JAVKLA010000027.1:8526197-8546923 GCA_034782735.1 Sagittarius serpentarius
TACTGTGAGGCTGGTGAGGCACTGGAACAGGTTGTCCAGAGAAGCTGTGGATGCCCCGTCCCTGGAAGTGTTGAAGGTCAGGCTGAATGGGCCTTTGAGCAACCTGGTCTAGTGGAAAGTGTCCCCACCCATGGCAAGGAAGTTGGAATGAGATGATCTTTAAGGTCCCTTCCAACCGAAACTAGTCTATGTTTCTATGATTCTATGTATTGAACTGTTCAGAGCTCTCTTACAGAGCTATACTTCGCTGTCTCTTGACGCTCTGGAGAGTGCACCCAGCTACTTTAATATTTGTGAGTGGACTCACTAACTGCACAAACACGAGTTCTAATTTAATTAAAAAATTTAGGGGAGCATTCATGAACAATATTTGCACGTTCTCCCATCTTCAGTCACAGCTTTGCCTGTATCATTGGTTTAGAGTCGCAGTTCAGACTAGCATAATAAATAATCCACAGTCACTGAATATGGGTTGTCACTGTGGACAGTTTACTTGGTTTTCTCAGCATTTAGAAATGGTATTTCTCACCTCCTCCACACAAGTCTTTTCACTACCCTGCCAAATTCAAAATAACTTCATTTTGGTTTGAGGTGTTTCAAAAGTTATGTGAGGAGAAGCTTGGCTGTTTTTTTTTTTTGCAGGAACATTAGTTCAAGTATGCACCTCACTTCTAAATAAGCTACATTTCAGGAAGCATTTATGTAGTCTCTGTACAGTGGGAATGTTCAGAAACATTCACATTTGAAAACGCTGTTGCACCAGTAGGTCTCAATAGCTGTGTCTGTGGGAAGAGCTTAATCTTTGGCAAAGTCCAAAAAGCTGTTGCCATGCTTGGAGTGGAATTTATTTTAGCATCTAAAAGAAGGTATGTGCCTAGCTATCTTATTTTTATGAAGTCCTTCTACAGTCAACAGTGTGCAAGTGAGAGATCCTTCCACTGAAGATGCCTGTGGAGATGTCTGTCGCTGCTGATTATAGAAGAAGCACCTGTAATCTAAGCATCTTCCAGTAGATGCTTAACTTTAAGACTTAGGAAGTTAGGTGAGATGAATCCTTCTGTTTACATTTACATATTAAGCTTCTGCAATGTGGATTCCCAGAACCTGACCTTTCAAGCTTAACTTGATATCTGAACCAGTAACTGAGGCCAAACTCCCCGGCATTTCCCACTGTGCTGCCTGGGTGTGAAAAGGCGCAAGGAATCACATCCAGAACAAGAACATCTACTTACCATACTGTGTTCAGGTGGACATCAACACTGCAAATCAGCATTATGCAAACAAACTCTTCTCCTTAAAAGAATCACTTATGCTAGTAATTCTTAGGCCTGCCTGTCTTCAGCTTTCCACCTATTGAAAGCTGTTCTCTGTTGGTTTAAAATGTAAATGTCATTTGCCTTCTCTCCACAGAGAGGTCCACAAGTGCTTCTAGTCATCACAGTCAGTGATGAACTGCTGAAAGAGAAACAAGGATTGCAGATAAGTAGCCACAGCTAGGCATCAGCTCAATACCTTCACTACAGAAATTTAGGGTTCGGTGCACAGTCAAGTCTCAAGTTTACTTATTTGATTTGATACATCAGAGTTGGATAATTCCATTCAGCAGAAACACAGATATTGCAAAACATCTATGAACCAAGCAATGAACTGAATTCCTTTTTGAAAAAACTGGTACAGATTTCTGTAGAACACAGGAGCAGCGACAGGAAAGGCACAGCCTAGTGTGTCTGAGTTACGCAAAACACAGTTCTGTGCCAAAAGCAGTACTGTTAGTGGCACATGAAAAATGATCAGTCTACAGTCCCAATAAAGCTCCACAAATAATGCTCCACATAAACTTTGTGCATGAATAGAATTTTGGAAGTCATATGAACACAGGTATTACCATTTTCGATCAGACGCAAATCCCGCACTGGCGAGCATCTTTTCTTCGGCACTTCCTATTCTCTTTCTTTGTTACTCTGCTTGCATCTCAGTTATGTCCAGAATTCCCAGTAAAATCAAGACTCTACTGCCTAAGCATATGGTCAAAGCCATTCTCTGCCCCAGAGAATTTACAGTCTGAAACTGGGAGAATCTCCAAACTGTTGGAGTTTACCCTATTGCCATAAAATGATCTATCTTAAAAGTTTGGTCTGGCAAAAAAATATCCCAAGCATCTACTTAAGAGGTGCTGAGTGACCTCATTTAAACCAATCCTTAGGATTAGGCACAATGTTTGTTTAAAGTATTTTGAGATCCTGAGATATAAGAAGCTTTGGAAGTGCAAAGATTTTTTAACTGGCTTAATATGTTTTTGTGTTTATTTGTAGATGTAGAACTTACGCAGTATAAAATTTGACAGCTAAGACTAGTCATGAAATTTCTCCATGAAAATAAAAACCTGTTAACAATTTGCTGACATTCATGAAAACCCCTAAATGCTTCCAAATCTGCTTCCAGGTATTCATATGCAAGAATCTGAAGTCTTTTGCATTGCAAATATTAGCAAATGCTTTTAAATGATGCTTGCTTTTCACACACCGTTTATATAAGAGCTTTCCGAGTAGCAGCAAATTGTAGTCCTATTAAAATTCAGTTCACCTTCACGCTGGCACTTGTGCCAAAAATGTTTTTTGAGGGTATTTTATAGACACTCCAAGAGTACCTGTCAACCATTAAGGATCTGAATATAAGGTTACAAATAAGAAAATATGCTATTAATAATGAATGGGGTAAATCCTGTCTGCTTTACCCATGTGAGCAATTCAGTCAGTTTACTAATCACTTTATTTGAACAGAGGAGACTGTGTATGCCATTTCACTGCCTTTTGAATTTCTCTATTTACGTGTGAGGAGTGCAGCAAATAGAAAGAAAATAAACAATTCACTCTGGAGTCTTGGATTAATTACCAGCTTTGGATAACATTCTGTTTAAGGCAGCCATTGAATTTTTAAGGAATAATTTTCTTTTTAGGACAGCATCTTTTAATTTTGCAGTCCTAGTACTTCTCTATGGCTTTATTTCTAGGATAATCATCCTGTTTTAAATTTAGCCATCTGGAGAGTGTAAGCACAAGTGGGAAACGGAGAGAAAATTTTACCCTTTTTTCTTTCTCCTGTGTATAGCAAGTTTGTCGAGCCTATCCTGGTGAGTCATGTCCAGCAGTTTTAATAATTTAGTCTCATTATTCATTAATTCACTTGAGATTATAATGTTTTTTGATCATTTACAGTTTTGCTTCTTAACGGTTCTGCTGTGTTACCCTGAGGAGTGCAGAACTGGGCCAGGCAGGGGAATAGGAACATTTGCAGTTCGGTAATATAGAATGAATTAATCTGGAAGACTGAAAGTTTCTCCTTATTTCCTCTCATTAGTACCCCTTTCACTCCCTTTTCCCCATCTCCTCCTTCTGAAGTTGAGCTCCCAGTCGTATGCATCCCTGGGAGATTCAGTGAGGAGGAGGAGCAGCGCCAGCATCCCGGTGTACAGCTGTAATTGCATCCCGCTTATGCATCCCGGTGGTCTCTTCGGGGACAGAGGAAGTGGTAGTCACAGCCACCAGAACCAAAACGTGCTGTTGCAAATTCCTCCTGATGGGTTACTGTTCACACCTTCCTAAAAATTTTACCACAGCTTGAAGCAGCCTGGGCCTTTAAAGTTTAGCTTTACTCCTCTGACCTGGCTCTTTCTCTCCCATTTGCTCCCAGGATCTGCCTTCTTTTTGGGAATTTCCAGGAGGAATATGGTAGTAGGGGTTGCCTGTACTCCACGTATGCACATAAAGTGTGCCTTCATGTGACTGTAGGCCCAAAATCAAGGCTGTTGTCTGCTTTAATTTATGCCTCTTTCTCCTTCAGCTGGAGTGATGCATCTCCTGAGTCTGAACCTACAGCAGTTTGCGTCATCTGTGGCCACCTTTTGATCTGCTCTAAACCCAGCCATCGGAGCAATGCAGTTGTGCCAAACAACTCCTCCAAATGCACTGGGAAAAGCAAGGAAATAGAAAGAAAAGCACCTCTGCTACTGCCTTGCAGAACCTCTTTTCCCTGCCCCCATCATTTCTATAAACATCTTTTGATGAGGAAAGTGGGAATTTGGTGTGGAGAGGGGGAAGAAAACATCGGCTCAGAGGAGGCGAGGGAGACTGGGAAGGGCAGGAGCCTGAGAGGTGGGGTAGAAAACTGGAGCCTGGGAGAGACGAGCTCTGTCTGGAAAAATAGAGTAAAGAGCTCCCTGTGACTGCAGATATGTCGTCGCTGCCAGTGGGCTTGGTGGCCCAGGCTGCCTTGCCAAAAACCGAGAGCACGCAGTTGCCTAAGGAGCATTGTTAAATCAATCTTATCATTTTCTCTGTCCAAGATATCTTGTTTATTCTCCGTTATTTCATCTCCGAGGGTCTCTTCCATGAGGGCTTGAAGGACACCTTAATTAACAGCAGCAGTAACGACTGGCAGGGAGGTAGCAGCATGTGTCTCCTTTCCTGCCCTGCTGTTTCTTCAGTCAAGGAAGTCACTTGCGCTTTCTTTCATTATTCCTCCTCCTCCTCCTCCTCCCTCCCTCCCCCGTGTCCCGACTCCCTGCCCTGATGCAAGAGCTTGAAGGTCTGCTGGTGGTAGCCGTGGTGGCTGCAGGGAGGAGGGAATGGGGGAAAAAGCAGAGGGAGTAAAATAAGTGTCAAGGAATTCATTGTCTGTTCTCCACCTGTTGTTATTCTGGTCCCAATCAACCTGCTAGCCAGGCTGGAGCCAGTGGCCATCTGGAAACACTGCTCTGTTTATAAACTTGGCATGAAGCAGCACTCCCGGGCCCTGACCTCCCACACAAATCTGGAAACAATTAGAGCAAGATGATAGGCAGGCGGAGAGAGGAGGGGAGAGAAAAAGAGCGCGTGAGAGAGGAGGCTGCAGAGAAGGGGAAAAAACAGACAGAGAGAAGGGGAGCGCAGAGAAGGTGGCAAATGTTTCGGAGATGCAAATATTTATGCCCACCTCAAGCGACCGCTGGCTCATTAATTATTGACCTTGCCAAAACAGCTTTTTTTCCATGAAGGCTAAGGCATGCCTCTTTGCTTCCCCCAGCAACACAGGTTTTCCAAATTATATTTTATGTTTTATGCTGCTGAAAGTTTGCCTTTACAACTCTTAGGAAATTAAGATGGGTCTGGTAGGTCCACATGCTCAGACCCATACACGTTCTGTACTTGGTGGTATTGAAAACCAGAGTCCAAACACTGCAGCTCCCGCCCATCTCTACTAGGAGTAATGTCTTTCTCTGCTACTTGCACACCCCAGCACACTGCTTTCCAGAAGGGACGGCTCCCAGTCTGCAGCTCCCTGGAGTGTGGGAGTCATTTGGGCTCAATTCTCTCAAGCCTTCTCTTGCCCCACCCTACCCACCCACTCTTATTGCAACTCATCATCATCTTTACTGGGAAGGCTGCGCTTTTCCTGGTCAAACCAGACCTTCAGTCACCGGGTTACTCCCTAGCTCCTCTTTGGATTTTGGATCCTTTCCCAGCCCTGCTCTTGCCGTGCAGGTAGGCAGCCTGCCCATCACCAACCTGCTCCAGTGGAGCCTTGAGGAGAGCAAGGAAGAGCCACAGCTCATCACTAAACAAAACCATGTGTTTCCCTTTCTGGATATGTGGTATGGGCAATCCTGTCCATGCTCTGGGTGGTTTTAACGTACCTAATACAGATGCCGGTGTGTTAATTCACTTCCCACAATGTGTCCTTTCAGTGTAAGAGCTGCAAGAGTGAGGCCTGGATGAGACAAGCCTGACATTCATTTCTGCTGGCCTAAGGGGAGGATCCCTTTTGGCTCACCTGACAAATCTGTTACTTACACATCCCGAGAAGCCAAGCATTGTGTTTCAGGTGCAATAAAACACAGCTCCTTCCTGGTGTGAGGAGCCGCTGGTGATGACACTGATTTTCTCTCAGAGTGCATCCCAGCAGATCCCTGTGCTGGACCAGGTATGGCCCCGGACGGCCACGTTCAGAGCTGCTGCTGGGGCAGTGGGACCCCAGCCGGCGTAGCAGAGCGTGCAGTATAACCCACATCTTTTTGTTTCCTTGATTTTCTTCATCCACCAGCCTTAGACCTGGACTAGTGCGCCTTGCTCAGGAGGTTGATTGAAGGTTTATCTGCCCTGTAATTCGTCCATAAAAAACTATAGCTCAAAATGCTCAAGGTCAATTTTTTTCTTTGACATAAGCTTCAACGGACTTGCCTCTGGCGTGTACATCAGGGCAGCCTTTGGCCCATCAGCTCTCACCCAAATGAGTGGCTTGCCTCAGCTATTTTGAGCTGGCCACGATAGAGGCATGGCCCGAGTAAGACCAAGACAACTGATAATGGTTGTAATACCAGCAGCTGTGCAGAAAAGGAATGATCAGCTGCAAGATGAAGGCTGTTTGAATTTTATGGCTCCTAACGAGTGATGCGTTATGCAGAGGTAGTTGTGGTTTGGTGGGAGAACCATTCTGCATGCTATGGGAGGTGCGCAAGATCCACTTTGTGTCATGCTAACAGTATCTCCATTATCTAATGCTTATTTTCCCTCAAATGGTGAGCAATCAGCATTGGATACACGCTTATAGTATCTGTCGTCTCGTTCTTTAGGGTGCTGGAAATCTTCTGAAAAGTGCTTACAAGGACTTTTCCTCTCAAAGGGAGTTCAGTTGTTCAGATTCTTTAATCTGAATGAAATATTGCTATCATAATTAGTGCTAATTGGCAGCTTTGTTTGCAACCTCATCAGAGCCAGTGATTAGCTAAACAGAATGAGGAGGCTATAAATGCGTGTCTATTCTATAGATAAATAAAGAACCTTAAGGTCAATTACTGCTAAACCAGCACTTTTCAGAGCATTGTGTTCATGTACTGCCTCCTTTCCTTACCAGAAATCTGTGTTTCACAACAGCTGGTTACTTTTCTCAGATTTGCAGTAAGCATCAAGTTATTACGTTAATGTCTGGTGTGGCTATTCCTATGCTGACCCACTCAGGAATGCATTTTGTTTTGACATGACCTTGGAAACTTAAAGGAATACAAAATGCAGAACATGTAGGCGTGTAAAAATAAATACAGGGAACCCACCAGACATGAATAGCAAGGAGGCTAGAAGTAATTCAGCCACAGGGCTAAGAAACAAATGGTTTCTTTATGTGGCTCTGGCTGTTCGGTAGCTGTACTTCAGAGCAATGTAATGGGTTTTAATGTTCATAAAAATGTTCAATCTGGTAAACCAATTTTTAGACTCTTACACAGTCTTGTTGAAATTGGATTCATTTGAACTGTAATATAAAATATTATGTTTACTTAACCCTTGTAAACTGATCTCCTTTGTCTTCACGAACTTGCTGGGCAGTTAAGGACCTAACATTCCTTCCACAGTTAATAAAATTTTGCATTTTTCTCTCTATTCATAAACTTAATTACAGTCAGACCTGCTTAATCAACATCAAACCTTTTTATCACTCATTCTTTTAGATAGCTTTTGGTTGAAAAATAAGTATGAAGGTCATGCATTGAGGCTTTGTATATTATTAAGCTTCCTCAAATCTGCTTAGATTTTTCCTGTGTGCAGCCCTGCAGATAATGCCGCATGCATCGACTGAGGTCTGATTGTGCCTATGATGCAAGCTTTAAATCATGTCAGAGACTTTGCTCTTTACAAAAGGTGATAATCCATTTCTGTCCTCATTTTTGACTCAAAGTCCCGCTGATGTGAATGGCAGTTCAACATTCAAAGCTGCTCCTCTGTTCCCCTCTCTACCCATTTCCTGATTTTTCATCTGTCTCGCACTAGGACCCCAGAGACATTTCATACAGGCATTTCTATGTTACTTGCAAGTGGGCAAGAATAAACTACATTCCATATGGCCATTAGGTAGCCTTTTTGCTACAGGTACATTGCATTTCCCAAGGCAGTCAGGATTTACAAAAATCCTTGAATGGTACAGTTGATGTTGATCAAAGAGTCTGTGATTCAAGAATTTATGAAGAAGGATTTTGAGGTTTTCTGACTGAAATTTTGCAGGGAATACAGTGGCTGGAGTAGGGTTTATAAATCCCAAAGGTTTTTCTGGAGGTAGCTGGTAGGTAGGAGTGAAATCCCTTTACAGCCTTAAAAGACGATATGATTTGGTGTGCACTTTTGTTAATTAATTTAACAATGAATGCCTGGCACTGGGTTTGCTATGCGTGGATTGTCAAGCTCCTGGGGACCATTTCACCCCACTCTCGGTGTGGAATATTAAACAAAGTGCAAGATTAGAACTTTAACTAAAAATGAATAGTGAAAGGACATAGCGTGTTGTAACTGCAGCCTTCACCTCAGAACTGATTAATGACCACAGAAGATAAATGTAAAAGGTCAAACCTATCAATTTGAAAACAAGGAGCAATAACAGAGCTGCCATTTCTTAAGTTCAAGCTTCCTGCTACTTTAAGTCCTGCATGCAATGGCTTACGCTGAGTGCTCAGTAAGCCTTATGATGGCACTTTGCATAAAGCTGAATTTTATCAGGGCTACTTTTCAGCTGTGAATCAGATACGTCTTTGTGTATAAATTCAGTGTTCTGGTAGTACTAGGACAGATGGGAAGCTGTGCAGAATTTTAGCAGAGTAGCTACCAAAACAAGGCAAGAAAGTATGGGACCCTTTTGTGTGTATGGATCTACATGCGTTATTTAAGGAAGATGATGGCTTCATCTCTGATGAAGCATCTGTATTTCCTTGGGGTGCTGCTTTTTACCCAGTTTTATGACATGACTAATTGAAGCACCGGGAGATCAAGTACCTTGCTCAAGGTCACAGTTCTATTTGGTGGCTCTGTCTCAAACCTGGATTTCAGTATGGCTCCGACTTTGCGATAACAAAGCCTTTGTGGACTCCAAAACTAAAGGCAATACAAATGACTGCATATAGTATAACCAGTACAAAGATGGTTTTTTGTTGTTTGACGTTCTCTTTTAAAACAGTATGTGGAGAGAGAGTACATGAAGAGGGACTAGGAAGGGAGTAAGTAAAAGAAAACAGTGTTCTGTGTTCACAAAACAGTAACAAGGACTTGTACATGCCCAGACCGTGAATACACAGCTTGCATGTTTCAAAGTCTTTTCTACAGAGTGCCTTGTAATCACTATCCTCAGCATCCTGTTTAAGAGAAGCTATTAACTACTTGCAGTACTTTCCTTCTATTTTTCGGTAAGATAATATGAGGCAAAGGCCAAGAGCTAACGTCAGGATCTGTCCAAAGCACTTTTTTTTTTTTTAAAGAGGTCTGTTAGTCGATATTTTTGAAGTGGCAGAAAGGAAGCACCGGGGCAGTGTCCTTCCTGGCTCTGCACAGCTTCCTGCGCGCTTCCCTGCCGGAGCGTTAGTCAGAGCCCTGCAACAATTCATGCTCAGCCTCCCACGCCATCGTCTGCCTGGCTTTGATTTTCTGAACTTGTACGATCGGCCGGCTGGTCTGTTCTCTGACTTAACGATGAGTGTACAGGTGGCAGAGCAAAGAGCCAGCAGAAACATCTCCGTGATTCAGAGATTGCAAATGATCTCTGCGTGCGCGTCTCTGAATACACCTGCTTTTTAATGCTGTAGTAGACAGGGTTGCGTAATGTACCCAGATTAAAGTCTACAGGGCTCTTGGATAAACCCGTTGTGGTTAAAAAAAAAAGAAAAATTAGAGGTGACTGATTGCTGACTAAACTGTTTTCACGCGCACATTTCTCATATCCCTTGTGATGAACTCTCTCCAAACTTCTTCCCACCTGTTTATGGCTTGGCTCTCTGGGCCAGGTACTGTTCCCATTGGCACAAGTGCAAATCCAGTTACCTGATGTAAATTAAAACCAGTTGGGCTACTCGGGCTTCACATCATTGTAGCCATTGTGGAGCCACGATTTGTGAATGGAGTGATGTCTAGCGCCGTAATTTCCTGCAAATGTTGAAGAAGACACTGATTTTGCCTGTAGCAACAGCTGCTGAGAAAGGGAAGAGAAAAACCTTTGCAAGAGCAGGAGGAGATAACAAAGGCAGTGTGCAGGGAAGAGTCAGGCAAAGGACCATGATCTTTGGCTAAGTGTTTGTTCACGGAAAGAAATGAGGATTTGCAGGCTTTTTGGTTTTCAGTCTTTTGTGGGTGTGCCTTTTATCACATTTCCTTTTTTTAAACTATAACCAGCCTTTTTCTTCTCTCCTTTCTCTTCTAATAGTACAACTATTAGTAGCTTCATCTTGAGAGCCAGTGTAGTAATGCAGTCCAACCTTTGTCTTTTCTCTCTCTTCACCTTTTAAAAGTCTTTGAGATAATTTTGTGTTGAAAACAAACTGTCTCCTCAAAGAGAGCACTGCTGTTCTGATTCCTGTTGTCACTGCAGTGAGAAACTTGTTTTTACCTCCCCGTGGCCCAGTGCAACAGGGAAGGCTAATGGAAGAGCCTCTCAAGAAACCAGTAGGCTTTGACTTTTCTTTAAGAGGACGGAGGATAGCAGAGTTTGGGAAAGTTGTACCCTGCGGTAATACAGCTGCTGTCGTGAGGGATCATGCTGCTCGGCACCCTTGGGACAGATTTCAAGGCAAATGTTTAGTGAGAAACCAGATATTGAAGCAAGAGAGATGAAATGTTATGAGGACAAAAGGATTGTGCTGTTATCAGAAACACCTGGGTCCTCAGATCAGCCAGGGTCAAAGAAACCACCTACGTTCTTCCTGCCACATATGTATGAAATATAATTTGAATAAAAAGACTCAGCAGCTCATAAGAGATCAGAGCTTTTTGCACCTTCTCTGTTACCCTATTATTAGCTTCCCTTGCTGTTTGCAAGTCGGGCTGTGTTCGTGCACTTCAGTGGGAATGGCTTTGTAACAGACTTTTGTAGATGACTCTTGTAGTTTTGTGAGAATTAACCATTATGCGACAGGAAAACATTAAGAGAGGAGTGGATGGGTTGATGTATTCAATGATTTTACATTATTAACATATTTGCTGTGCAGCTGTTAAACCAGATTTGTTGCTGCTTTTTTTTTGTTGTTCCATTCCTTATTTTCTTGTTTTGATTCGGCCAGAAAACTGCCCACGTTGTTTTTGTACTCGGAATAGTTTATTGTGTGTTTAGTGTATTCCCAACGCAGCCTAAATGTTTGTATTACTATAGTAGCTCTGACATGTTCCCAAATAATATTAGCTGGGATTTGATGAGCGACTACTGTTGATGTAATACAAACGTGACCTATATTAAAAAACCCCTTCTTCCAGCCCTCTCTGATGCTAAGGCTTGTCTGGTATGTCAGCTTACTTTTGTACTCAGCAGCTCTTTAATAGCATTTACACTAAGCCATGAAAGGGAATATATCTCAGTAAAGTGAAGTGACTGTCCATTCTGGTCTTCTTGAACTGGGCCTGATGTTTCACGTTGTGTCCCCCAAATTTTTGCTAGGAGACCTCAGCCACTCTATTTCTACTTCATCTATGAAAGTGCTTTGCTTTTTGCGGAATGTTGGAGACATATGACTCTGTCAAGTTACATTTGCTGTTAGTTTAGAAGAAATCTGTGAACTTTGTGAAAAACAATGAAGAGAAAACTTGTGGCACATGGTATCCGTTTTACTGCTTTGTTCATGATTGTGTTACGTACCTTTAGATGGTAGATGGTAACTGTCAAGAAATCAAAGCTGGCTTTTTTATCATCATATATGTTCATTTTTCATTATTTCATGATAAAATTTGTCAGTACCCGAAGGTACTGACAGCATATATAACTTTTAAAGTACACATTTGTCTTTTATATTACTATTTCATAATCTTAAAGATGTTAACACAAGGTTGTTTCTTGGAATATTTATTTAAAAAATACCCACTCTGCAATACATACATGACTGTGCTTAGTGGGGCTAAAGAATTTGAAGAAAAATAGTAGAAAAATAGAACTAGGAGGGAATTCATCTGGTTCAGCCCTCTGACCCAAGGCTTCTTATCTTGAGTATTTCTGACAGATGCCTGTGGAAGTCCTTGAGCTGTTTGGTTCTTCACAGTAGGACTTCCTGAATTTTGCAGTTTGCATGCGTTTACAGAGACATCCCTGCTACCTTTTAGATTAAGCTGTGCTCTGCTTGCAAAGGCCCTGGTGCAAAGGCTTGTTCTCAAGATTTCTCACTGTTGCGAGCTGTGAGTCGCTGTCTGCCATTGCTGTTTTAAGCACCATGTTGATTAAAACCTCTTTGAGGCAGTCCATGTTTTAGTGGCAGGACCTGTTAGTTTGTGTCATGACACACAACAGTGTCAGTTCTACAGGAACTGAGCTGAGGCTGGCCATGGTAAGAAGGTCACTCAGACATAATGTGAGCACAGCACCTTCCTACAGCTTTTCAGAAACAGAAATGGGTATATAGGCCTTTTTTTTCCAACCCACTCTTTAATTTACTTTGCTGTTGCAAGATAGCAAAACTTTGCTTTTTGTTCTGTGGTGTTTATAGGTTTTTGCAATGATGTGGAAGTGGTGTTTTTACAAAAGGTAACAGTTGTCATGCTTGTAAATCAGAATAATAAATCATGAACTTTTTTTTTTTTTTTTGGTGGGCTATTTCTGCCTGAGAGTTGCATTCCCTGTGCACTAGAAAGAACATGTTTCCTGACCACTAAACACCTTTTCCGCTTCATGTAAGTTGACACTTGTGTTTGCAGCACCAGGAAAAGTGAAATCAACCAAAAGAAGTCAGGTTTTGTTTTTTAAATGGTCTGTAGGGCACAGATAATTTATGCATCATCATCATCAGGTTACATAGGAGTTCTGTTTCTTTTAGCGCAAACCAATTTCTTGAATGCCGAAATAAAATCCCTTTTTCCAGCAATACCCACGTCTTTCCATTTTGCTTCTACTGCCTCAGGAGATACTCCTTCATGGAAAACTGATTGCAGGAGACACAAATTTTCCGTAAGTTTTCTGCTGCCTTGTACTGCTTTCATCCATGCTCCTTAAACACACATTCATTTATAGAAGTTTTTAATTTATTTCTCAGGCGATAAAGGCTTTACCATAGGTGAGGTTCTGCAGCAGGAATCTCAGATATATAGATAGAGGGTTACATTTTATGAGATTCTTTCACTCATTAAAATGAAAAGATTACAGTGCAGTTGTCTGAAGACTGAGAGTAAAAGTTATTCCCTTTCTGCTACCTGTTTTGCTGTCCCCAGGGTGATTCGGCCTCAGCCCCCTCTTCCCAAGGCTGGAGCCTAAAGGCACAAAAGAGGTGGCCCCAGGATGTAATACTAGAATTGAGCTGGAAGCGGGGAGAAGGAGCATTTCAGGAAAAAGAAATTCCTTCACCAAAACTGTATCTGTGAGTTCTTAAACTATTTGTGTTCTGGTCAGACCTTGTTCTTTCATGATCCAGATTCTCCCTTGGCTTACTGCTGTAGTGAAATCATACTTCTGTGCTTCTGACATTGCAGGCTGTTGCCAGCATAGAAATGATTGTGATAGCACAAATTCACCAGGGATGGGCAAACTACTTCAATAAAAATAGCAACTGCCATGAACCTCAGCCCAAATTTTGAACTCTCTCCCCCACCTCTTTTTTTTTTTTTTTAAAAGCTAGCATGATTTCAATAAGCACCTCCCTGAAATTAATCATGTGGACTCAACAGTCTTGGCCGTCTTCGCTCGTCCAGCTGCTGTCCTCAAATCTGACAATTTCCAATGCTTCCCTTGGGTTAGAGGGAGTGAGTACATTTTGGGGTATACCTTTGACCTGAGGAATGCATGGGATGGGAAGACATCAGCCAGCTGAGCCCAGAAGAAAACGTGCCAAAACTGAGACTCCCCTGATAAAATATAGCTTGGAGAGGGGAGCTCTTGGAAGCCAGAGGGAAGGAGTGTTTTAGGTGCGGGGCGGGGGATGAGGAGGGGATAGAAAGTCTCTGATTATGTTGGAAAGAATAAATTCAGAATAGAAGAAAGAGATTTCAGAAGATTTCCATAAGTGCTGGAGCATCCGGGCCACACTGCCAGGTTGTCTCAGCCTGAAGTGTGGGTCGTTCGGGTGAGAGCAAACAGAGCATTTCCCCATCACCTTGCACACTTTATGCAAAAGTGAAGGAACACAACATTGTGGGTTGCAGAGGTAATATATTCTCCACATACCCCCGTGGCGGGAAGTTGTCCCAGAGTGTATAGGAACAGGTGAATGAATATGGCACGACCGATCCCTCATGGGCTCTGGTGCAGGAGGGAGGCCGAGCGCTCCTGTGGGAATGGACTTCGACACGCCAATGGAGCGTGCAGCTCAAGCGCCCCTTCTAGGTAGGGACCTTGAGAAATCCCTTCGCTTCTGCTCAGGCCATATGTTAGGCATAAGAGATGTGAGCCTGCTTTGCCATACCCCGGTATGTTCAGATACGGCAGTGGCCACATGGCAGACTTGTCCTGGCACAATCCTGGGCTCACAGAGCCATACGACTTTTGGGATGCAGCCGGATCCTGCCTAGCTTGGTGGAGTAAAAGCAGAGAAGCAAGAGTCTGTCTCACTATGTAAATGTACCCTCACGGGTGAAATGCAGCCCCTGTTCCTGCAGTTGTCTGTGAAAGCTCTCAGCTGAGGAGAAAAAAATGGGCTTGCAAGAGAAAGCAGCTTGGTTTTGGACACGACAAGAGTGGGTAATTAGCACCTCTGAGGAGACTAATGAAGAGAAACATGAGGAAGGTGAAGGAAATTTGCAGTTAATGCCAGTGTGCTGGTGAGCCTTCCAGAGCATGGAAGTTTCTCTTTAAGCCACGTACATGCTGCAGAGCAGGCGTGTGGGAAAGGTTACAGTGAATTTGCCCTCACATAAGAATCACTTTAGAGCAAATAACAGTCCCAACATGAGAAAATGATTTCAAGCCATGAGAAGCTGAAACATTGTTCAAGGACTTGTCAGATCTGTTTTCTGCATTTCTTTTTTTCATATGTTTAGCTTAGGTAATATTTACGGTTTTAGGCATTTGGTTTATTGGCCACGGTGTTCACTTTAATCAAACTATCACACGCTGTATGTGCCTTGCTGTGGTCTGTATTGCATGTAATTAGGGGGTAGCTATACAGTGCTCTCCCAGCGTGAAATGTGCTGGCCTTTAGAAATTGTGCTTCTTCATGACTCTGGTGTTTAATTGCATGCCAAGTGTGAAAATGAATCTGTTCCGTATAAAAAATAATGGTATATATACAGTGCCATTGATCTTGCATTTCAAAATATGGTTACAAGCTATACTGAATAAATCCATAGCAAGTACTCCTGAATGTTTTTCCTCTGACTAATGGAGGGTTTGCTTGTGCCTGACAGCACAGAGGGGGCTGCCAAGATGGTGGGGGAGGAAGGAGGCAGGAGCCCAGGGCAGTTCCCATGGATCTGGCAATAAAAGGAGCCTAAACGTCCTTTTTCTTTTGACCTGGGAGCCTCCTGCTCGGTGCCAGCAGCCTCTGTGCTGCCCAGGGAAACTTTGCCCCATCCATTTCAGCTCCCCCTGACTCTTTGCAGCTGTCACAGCCTGCAGGGGGGTTTCACCATGACTGACGAGAGTGAGGAAGGGGCAGGGAAGGAAGGCGTTGATGGGGACAAGAGGGTGGATATTCTGTTAGCTGTGGAGCCACCGTCCCGCAGGGACTTTCTAGGCTGCCTGCAGCCAGTACATCTGCTGGGCTTGGCTAGCTGGTGCCAGCCACGTCTCCAGGAGGGCCTCGTCCCTCGCGGGTCCCTGCGGCAGCCCCATCTCTGCAGTCCCAGCGTGCTGGGACTGTGGCTGTGTGAAAAGTTGGGAGTAATGGCTCTTCCCTTCTCCTCCTTCCTTGCCGGCCACTGCCAAGATCAGCCATGGGGAGATGGTCACTGGACACAGGGAATTTTCAGAGGGCCTGGGCAGGTCTCACAGGCAGATGTGATGAGGACTTGTTAATGCATCTATTTTTCCATTCAGAAGGATGTCTTTCTCTTATATAGGTGTGTGCTCACAGGGCACTGTCAAGGCTCCCCGAACACTGAAAAAGAGAATAAATTTCCGACTGTGAAACTAAAGCCTCGCCTAGTTTTATCCACATTTCTCTTTCTTCCTTCATGCCTTAATACTCTAAGCAAGATTCAGGTGCTTGGTAGCCATTTTTCAAGAGGTGGAGAGAGGCCAGCACGTTTCAGCGCTCTTAACTGTGCGTGTGAAATTTGTGGATGCTAAACTGTTAGAAGTACACTGTGAGGCCAAATGTTTGTACCTGCAGAGGAGGAGTTTGGTGTTTTAACCATAATTTAGCCATTACATCAGGACCTTGGACGTTAGACTGTTACTCTGCTTGGGGTAATTTCAGAATTAGGTCACGGCACGATCAATCCTGGACCTCCTTCCCACAAGATGCTTTTTTCCGTGTTCAAATACCATCTCAGTAAACCCATGTGGATGTTAATTGTGGTTGCACAAGTATGCCGTTATTGCAGATGTGTAAATTGGGGAAGCTAAAGCTCAGGCATGTGCTTCCCTCCAGCAGGTCTGCTCTGCAGGAATACCATGATCAGAGGGACGGTGGAGGCAGCTGAAACTGGTAACACCATTAGCCTCTTCGTGAGACCTATCAAGGACCTGGCAGAGTAAATTCTTGCCGCTTTTTGAACTCCACTGCCCTGAGCATTTACCAGGGCACCCCATATACTTCGACTAGCACTGTCCTGAATTCAGCATACTGTCCAGGAAACAACACATGCATTTATATATGAAGGATGAAATTGAGCGTTGTGAATTATAATCCTACTGTATGCATAGCACATGATTTTTATGCAGCATTGTGACAGAGAAGTTAGGGGTAATTCATAATATACTAGGTTGATAAACTAGATCTCTCCCCATAAAACATTAATCTGGTCATGAACTCTGCATGCTTTACCTTCAAAAATCACACAAAATTCTCCTTCTTCTTAATGCTTACTAATCTCTGCTGATACCTGTACTCACGCATGTAGGTGACAGACACTTCCAGTGCTGGGTGTGGAGCTTGACTCTTCTGGGATGTCTGTATGACTACATCTCTTTTCTCTTTTCCAAAGGTCTGTAATTCATCTGAAAGGAGTTCAGTGCCTCATTACTTACTGTGTTCCTCATCTTGCTTTTGCTTTTTGCTTTTTGCTTTTCTACTAGACTTTCTCTACTGCGTTTTACTTATTTCAGAGACTAAGGGTGCAGATTTTGAAATCGTAATTTTTTATGTATTTCTTTTAGTGGTGTTGAGAGCTTGAGTGCATCAGCAAGATGATCAAATTGCTGAGTGGCTTTGGCACCTGAATCTCTTAATAAATCCTGTTAACAAATACATTTCTCAGGGGTAGGGTGGAGGGACTTGGGAAGTAAGAGATACAGAAGAGATGGAATAAATGTGCACACAATGTCAGCTCCCAGGGTCTGGCTTATCTGCTCATCATGCAGTTTGAAGGGGAGAGGGAAAATTCACCTCTGAACTCTTCCAGGCCTAAAACTACTTTGTGTTAGGCTGGTCCCTTAGAGTATGGCTGCTGAACCTGTGCTGGTTACCAGTATGGTTGGGTAGCAAGGATGGTGGCCAGCTATGTAGGACACACTGCTTCTCCCCGATTCCTTGCACAAATGATACCTCCTGCTGTGATGTTGTGGAATGCAATGTCATGGCTCCTAACAGTTTGGCCCTACACTGCTCTGGCATTGCTGGCCGAATCTTCCTCAAACAGTGCAGCAACATCTCCTGGGAAGACAGACATGCTGCAAAGATGCATCGCAGAAGCTGCCACTGGATGGGTTTCCTCCCTGATTTCAGTAGAACTCCTTACACAGTTTGCATCAATGATATTGTGATATATAGAAAAGTGGGTAAAGTTAGTTTACTGGTATGGTTTTCCATGCGGTATTGTGTGATTCTCTATTGCCCAAATGAGAAGCAGGCAAACTACATTTGCCCAAGTTTCTCCTGTTACATGCCTCACTGGACCCAATTGTTTTACTACCCAAGTATTATTCCATGAAGTGGCACTGTCTGAACAGTAAATCACTATGGCACTACATCAATAAATTTGGGAAATCTCAGCACACAGTGAGATAAAATTTAGTGTGAACACTGTCAATAGAGTCTGGCTATTAATCCAACCCATGCCGACAATTTCCATTTTGAGCCTTCCCCATCTTTTCTCTCATTTACAAATGAGTCACCATTGCCAGTAATACCATAAAAAAAAATGAGATTTGGTCCAGTTATTTTACCTGTTTATTATACCTTTTGTACAAAATTACAGTAGGCTTCTTCAGCCATACCAACAACCCACTGGAAGTCTGAAAACTTGGTTAATATCACAATGCTTGATAATACAGCTGAAAATTAATAAACTGGTAGGCTGGACACTGCATGGTAGAGGTGTCGACATGCTTGGTCAAAGCAAGTGACTCCAGCCTGACAGCCAGAGTCTAAGTCCAAATTTTGACCTGAACTCCAGCCTGGCAGATTAAGAGTTCCCTGGGATGGAAAGTAGGTGTCAGTCTATGGGTCTTTGTGAAACTATTTCTTGCTAGTAAATGTAGTTCAGTCTGTCTATAACTTTCTTTCTTCAACCCTGAGTAAAGGTTAGTGGAATGAATAAATGTTAATGAACTATAGCTAGACTCGTGTAAGCCACCTGACATAGGATCACATGGCATAGTGATTATTAATAAGATAGACTAATTCAAAACTAATATGTCATATGTGAAACAGATGAAAACTTCATTAAGTCATAGGGCTCAGATATAAATTGAAATGGGATATCATCACTGCATGACAAGTTCCCATGGAAGTTCATTCACATTAACAGTTTCATCAATGCTTTGTGAAGGACTCTGTGAATTTGGTGCTTGTCGTGGTTTCAGCTGGCATAGAGTTAATTTTCTTCCTAGTAGCTGGTACAGTGCTGTGTTTTGGATTTAGTATGAGAATAATGTTGATAACACACTGATGTTTTAGTTGTTGCTAAGTAGCGCTTATCCTAAGTTCAGGGTTTTTCAGTTTCCCGTGCTCTGCCAGCAAGCAGGTGCAAGAGAAGCTGGGAGGGAGCACGGCCAGGACAGCTGACCCGAACTAGCCAAAGGGATATTCCATACCGTAGAACGTCACGCTCAGTATATAAACTGGGGGGAGTTGGCCAGGAGGGGCGGATCGCTGCTTGGCATCAGTCAGTGGTTGGTGAGCAATTGCATTGTGCATCCCTTGTCTGGGCTTTATTTCTCTCTCTCTCTCTCTCTTTTTTTGTTATATTCCTTTTCATTACTATTATTATTATTATTATATTTATTATTATTGTTATTATCATATTTTATTTTACTTTATTTATTAAACCGTTCTTATCTCAACCCATGAGTTTTACTTCTTTTTTTCGATTCTCCTCCCCATTCCTCTGGGACCGGGGAGGAATGAGTGAGTGGCTGCGTGGTGCTTAGTTGCTGGCTGGGGTTAAACCATGACAGTGCTAATAATAACTTGGCGACAAAAAAAGATGGGAATGATGAATAATAAACCTAGGTCATATTTTTTTATTTCAACTGTATTTAAGGTCACACATCAACAAACATATTTACTCTTGCAGAAAGGCAGAGGCTGAGTGGTCTATCTTGAGAAGAAAGAAAATTGTAAAAGAAGTTTGGGTTTTGTGGCCATGGGTTCTCATTTTAATGTTTGGCTACAAGAGATAAAATAAAGTATGTGAATGGTGGTATATGACCAGGAACTGAGAGGTTGCATTTCCTCTGTGTTTGGTGGAGGAGCACCGCTAAAGCAATGCTGCATCCAAATCTAGTATTCACAACTCAAGAAGGCCGAAGATAAATGGGATGATTTCAGATGAAAACAACATTACAGAAACAGTTTTATAGCAAAGGAAGTGCAGCGATTAATTTATTTCCAAAACAAAGGTACTTGATGATACTCTGAAATACCTACATAAGCAATAGGAATCGTCAACAGTGGACTCTTCAGAGAGAGGTATAGCAAAGTCCAGTGACTTGAAGCTAAAGTCAAACACATATCAAGTAGAAATAAGGCCTGTGTTTTAATTGTGGATATCTGGTATTAGGGATGAATTACATTTTTGCATTCTCTATCAATCAGTAGACTATTGACTTGATTGACATGATTCAGGTCATGACTATTTTTCTGAAGATGATACACTCTAGTCAAACAGCTGCTGTTCTTGAAGCAGGAGCTTCCATTGCAAAACTTGTGGCCAGGATTAGGGAAGAGATCAGACTCAAAGAAATATTTTCTAATCTTAAAACAGTATATTTGCATCCTTTGCATGTTTTCTATCCTTGGAGATTAAGAATGGGTAAAAGTATAAACCAAAGTGAACCATTGCTTGGAACTATGCTGGAGATAGTTATTGACGGTTTTTCAGATTTTACTTGGTTGTACCTACTTTTCACACAGATGAAGCACTGCTACGGCAGCATACTATTTATTTGAAATCAACTCAAGAGAAAGAAATTTTGGCCTTTGGAGACGTAAAAAAGGTCTTTTGAAGCAGAATCGTAAAATCATAGAATGGTTTGGGTTGGAAGGCACCTTAAAGGTCGTCTTGTTCCAAACACACTTTGCCATGGGCAGGGACACCTTCCACTGGACCAGGTTTCTCAAAGACCCATCCAATCTGGCCTTCAACACTTCCAGGGACGGGGCATCCACAGCTTCTCTGGACAACCTGTTCCAGTGCCTCACCAGCCTCACAGTA